>MU190131.1:3881-21953 GCA_016904865.1 Pissodes strobi | reverse complement strand
TCTCTTTCCCTCTATTACTCTCTCTCTTCTTGAAATCATATACAGGGTGGTAAAAGAATAAATTTTTCAAAAAATACAACTATTTTCGAAATTGTTCGGTACATGAATATCATACATCCTTCTTGATGCGAAAATCGAACTCAGCGCACCCCAAAACCCCCCTAATGATGTTAGAAATGAAAAATAACATCCCTCTACGAAATTTCCTATATCGTGCCGAAATCTGAAGAAAAAAGCTAGATTTTGAGTCAAAAATTACATTTTATCGAATAACTGCCTTATTTGAAATCCTATCAAAAAATTGTATAGGAACTTTTCAATAGACCTTGAGACGGCGCAGAAAATGGCGCAAACCGATTTAAGATATCTCTTTCCGTTTTTGTAAAAATGAGGAAAATATAAAAAACACGTTCGGTCAATTTAAAAAAAACGAAACGTCGTGCGAACAAACTGGATACAGCATACTATAGTACCCGACGAGACCCATCTTTTTCCTATTTAAAGTTTCCTTCTAACTCTCACCGTTTTCGAATTATAGCCGATTTAATGAAAATCTCACATTTTTTAAGTACCCCCGTGAAATTTTCCGAAAAAAATTTTGTCAAAAAAAATTCCGTTTTTATGACGGAAACGATTAAAGTGGTCCATGTACATGTCGTTAACGTAAAAATAAAAATTTCGAATGCATATACAGGGTGTATAAAATTTTGTTTTTTGAAGAAAATGCCCTTTTTTGAAAAAAAGGCAATATATGTATTTTTTAAGTTTGACAACCCACATACGGGCTAAAGGTCGTCGAAATACACATTTTTAGTGGTATGTATTTTTGCCGTATCACTAGTAGTTTTCGAGCTACGTTCGTTCTCGAATTTAAACGGCCATTTTCTCGAAAACTAAGAATATTGTATTTTTTTCGTAAAGAACCTTTTTGTAGGCCCTGAAGTACTCTACCCATATGCCGAATTTCAAGTCGATCGGAAAAAAAAGTCGATAGGATCCACCGATAGGTTCCAGATAGGTTCCGGCTCCTATAGGACAAAATGAAGGTTAGATCGATATAAAAATACGGTTTTTTCGGTTTTACGATATTCTCCTTTTTTCTATTGCAATCTACTCGTTAAAAAACGTATTAAGCAATTTCCCCCCCTTCTCGACAAAATTTCGAAAAAACGGGGAAGTGGGAGGGTGGAGAATAGTCGAGAACCTATGTTATTAGGCCCTGATTTCGTCAAAATTTCGATCCGAGCTACCGTTAAGGCAGAAATTGCGAAAAACTGCGCGATTTACATGGGGCCCCCCAAAGACCCCCAAAACTCCCCCTTAAAAGCGAGCCCCGGCATCCCCGATTTAATTCCAGTTAGCCCACCACGTTGTACATCTACCGTGAAAATATAGACCCTGTAGGTCATCTCCTTATACCGGAGCCTACCGGATAAAAACCGCGCGGGTCGCCTGGGAGCCTATTCGACGGCCGATTTAGGTGCCGATCTGGGGTTATTTTTCGAGGGACGAAAACAAACGACTGACATAAAAAAAAATTGATATCGAAAAATTTAAAAAAAATTTACCTCTTACCGCGGAACCTATTAGAGACAGGTTCTCGCCGAGGTCGGATTCGAGTTGGGCATCGTCAAAAACCCCCTAACCCGAATTTCAACCTTGCAAGTCAAAGGGCACCAAGAATCCCTATTTAGGAGCTCCTAGGAGACTTAACGATTTCAAATTTTAGGTCGGGGTTCGGACCGATGCCCTTCATCCCCCTGCCGAATACGAACATGTTTGGTCGAAATTTAGGTCAAAAAGGGCCGGTAGGTGCCGGATTTCCGGTAGGCTCTAAAAGGTACAAAAAACCGTCTCCTAAATATAAAATGAGCTACGAAAGCGTTTTTCTCCAAAATAATATTTAGGGGTCCAAAACCACGATTTTCCACTTTCAAAACCGATGAGGCGAGCGTTCTCCTAATAGGAGCCGCAGATCGCGAAAATTGCGTAGAATACTTTTTTTTAAGTCTAATCGGTGCGGGGGACAATTTGAGGGTCTCGTTTTGAAAATTTTTTTTCGACTTCATCCCGCTCCTACCCGGTTCTCGCTCGGGTCAAACTCGAACTCAGCGTCACCAAAAACCCCCCTAACCCAAATTTCATCCATCTACCTCTACGGGAACACAAGACCCCTGAAATACGGGCCCCTAGGTTCTAATTTTTTTTTGCGTTTAAACGGTCCCCTTTTGACCTGCCACACCGACTTTCGACGTTTTCCACCTATTAAATCGATTTTTTTTTTATCGCGTCGATATTCGTTTTCCCCGACCTCGAAAACCCCCGGGACCCTATTTTCGCCTAAATCTGAGCTGTCTCGTGTTCGGTCTAGTACTAACCCAAACTAACCCAAATTAGCCCAACTCAGCCATCTCGGACTATTCAAATTGCAAATTAGCCACTTTTTTTAGTTACTAAACTAAATACTCAAAATAGGGTCAATTACAAATTAATATTGAAGATATTTGACTTATATAATTTGTATTTTTTTCAGAATTTATCACCAAATACTGATGAAATATGTAAGGAAGCAAACGAAAATGAAGTGTCAGATGGTATCAGCTTGGTCAATTACGAAACAACGGTCTCACAAAGTGAAAACTCTAAGGTTAATATTATAAATATTTTACCATTTATTTTATGGGTTAAGGGTAATATGCACACTTAGGTAGATTGTAAACTTGCATGTGCTGGTTGGCATGAACTACAAGTTTAGTAGTATAAATGCTAATATTTGATACTTGGCTAATTGGTAATATGAGTTATAAACAAAGCATGCACTGGTATGTCAAGTTGGTTTTTTTAAATTTTATCTGTGATACAATTCATATAAAATATAAAAATGGTGTACCAAATTAAATTCAGCCACAACTTGTGGTCCCCCTCACCTGTAGAGCACCCCCACCCAAGAATTTCAAAAAAATCTGTCCTTTACAACTTTACAGCTATGTTTTGAAAACTATTAATATATTGTCACGAGTATCTTAGGGGGTAGCGCGTTTATTTAAAGAATGACTTCTCAGAGAAGAGCCTCTTCGCGATTAGTACAATGACGGGGTCTCAATGCTTCCTTTAATCTACCACTGAATGTTCTACTCGTGAGGACACGCCTTGTTTAGCGTGCCGGGGGGTAACAGGTAGACCGGGATCGCGTCACGTGGGGTAAGAAGAGATGATAAAGTAAGCACGTTTAGTTTATAACAATAACAATGTATTAACGATAAAACTTTAACAACAATTATTGGTCAGAGAAAATGAGATTCTATTATAGCCGATTACTACGGTGCGCATGTTTTCTCGATTTGAGATACTGTTTATAGGTCTTTGTTTACTGTCTTATAATTTATAGTTTTTCTTAAGGGTTGGGTTTTATTTAAGAGCACTAAGAGATTTCACTAAACTTTTTAACTGACTATTTAGACACTTGTCTTTCTAAACACTCTGACAAACTTCTTGTCAAGACTTTACTATGGAGGTTGTGCAACCCCTGGTCCTAGCAGTCGTCAAGTGGCTAACCGGTACCAGGTTTGGTAGGAAAGGAATGGAACCTAAAGCAGTCGTATGACTAACTCTAGGAGCGGATAGAACCCAGGAGGCAGTCGTCAAGTGACTAACCTTGGGAGCTGGAGGTGAGACTAAGTCTGCCGAACTGAGGATTCGGTAGCGTATTTATATAAAACAAAGTGATGATCATTGCATGCATAAGGTTCAAAGTCGCTCCCGTTGATTGCTCGCGTTGTTTATAGTTTGCCTTTAATGTTTATATAACAATCTTCAAGTTCAAGTTCAAACTTGCGACAGGGTGATATTTGTTTAGTAGCTTATGCATTTTAGTAGATTACACGTTCCCCCGCCCTCTAAATGTTGGTCCCCAACATTAATGCGACCGCTATAGCTCAAAAAAGAAAGACCTCAATTCGAAAAAACTTGCCGCATAATACTATGTGATATTATAATTTATAGAACATAAAAAAATATCCATCAGTGGTCTTGTTACTTTCTGGATCCAGGCTGATCCTTAGTAACTCCCTCTAGCCTCCACTGCAGTCTATATGTCTTAGCATTGACATACCATTGAACTGTTTGAGGGTATCATAAGTAAGAGCCTGCTGGAGAGACTAGTATGGACATCCACTGGTGCTTGGTACATAAAATAAAAAAAGAAACATGTTTTTATAAACTGTCTTTGAAATTTTATACTTAACTCTAATTCTAGATTAACAGAGAACAAGTAGAATGTAGAATTCTCCACTAAGTATTTTGCATATTATTTGGAATATCTATACTTTACCGTTGACTGGCCAATAGACGCCTATTGGTCAATCCACGTTTAGACACAATATCAACTCTTTATAAAATACTGATACATGTATTGTAATATCTTGCTTGTATTGACTAATTCAGCCTGCATGGGATGCGTCCACCCCATGAAAGTTGATCTTTGGATTACCACATTTATCATAACCGTAATATCACCATTTTATAAATTGTGTCAGTAATATTTACAATTCTACAAAATAGTTTACATGACTTATTTCTTTCTAGAATCATACTAGCTCTCTTTATATTATTTAGTTATAGTCTCCTATTAAATATAGATTTTTATTAACTTGCATAAATACCGTCCTGTTCTCTATTATTTAACTATATAGAGTACCACTATTGCAGGTAATTTAAAAAAAAAAATTATGATAAATTATTTTGTACATCTAATATTAAATTACGGTCCTGTTTTTGAGACTATTATTTATTCGCTGCATTTTATGTCTCTAATTATAGCAGTTTATTTGACTCAGTAATACTTGTTGACTTATAAACAAAATTTGCTGACTTTTTATATTCTTTTAGTCGACTTATTTAAGCTCGCTGACCTAATTCAGCATGCTGACTTTGTTTATATTTAAAAATGTATCTGTATATAATTTACCGATTTTAGTTCCATGAAATATCCTGCAATTCCTGCAGTCAATTATTCTAATATGTAACATTAATAAATAAAAGGTATCTTATACTTTACGCTACAATATTTTCTTTCTTCTGGCTTGTCCCTCACTTCTTGGTGGCTAGATGGCGCCCTTTGAAAACTGCTGAGAAAGTATCCATCTTTGCTTCGTGTCCCTTGTTGAGTATCGATATGTCTGCCCCATCTCTACTTGAACGAGTATTCGCCCAGAAGATCTGCTTCGAACCAGGTCATAGTGCTTCGTTTTCGTGCCTGTCCCCTGTCAAGTCGTCGAACTTTTTGACCTCCGGAAAAATGCTGTGATTGTCATTTCTTTCTACGGTGAATGGTGACGGTGGCGTTTTTTGCATTGTGTATCGCCTAGATCAAATAAATTATATTAAAATTTGTTAAATTGATACAATGGTGATGAGTTGTGTTCGATTTTTTTCACCTTATGGTCGGTTTTATGCTTCTGCCAAATGCAGTTTTTTAAATGTGACCAGGGATTTGCCTATGAAGTTTGAATCTTGGCAGGTGCTTTGAAGCGAAAAGGTAAGTGTTGTACTTCCTAAAATCATTATTTTCGGACTCTTGTAGAATGAGAATGGATGCTAGAGCATAAAAACTCTAATCTAAGGGTGTTTGATGCATGAGTTTGAACTTCTTGGAAAGGGTGTGGCAACTGTCACTGAGCCATTCGGCAATATACTCCATTTTATGGAATGTGGGGCTTGAATATTAAAAAGAGAGGTTTTATCAATGCTATTTATTCCATTCCAAGCTGTAGATGACGTGTATTACTGCTAGTTTAACATGGAAGTGGTTATGTGAAGATTAATTATAGCTTTTTTAGGTTACGGAAGCATGGAATAGGAATAATAAGAGTCCCTGGAACTTAATGGCTTATGGTCTGGCCCAACTGTCATTGCTGGCTGCTGTGGCACCACATGTTCCAGTTTTCTCCAGTCTGTCCATGGAATGGTTTTTGACATAACTACTGGATCCTCACGTCTTCTTTCTGCAACTGTAGATAAGTCGCTAGATTTTATTGCTTAGCTTTAGTTTTATTCATGTTTGTTGTCTCGTCTTTTGATAATTATTTTCAGTTTCTGCCAGATATTGCATGTCCTGCTGCTGCTGTTTTCATTGTTATGTTATAATTTATATCTGACTCCATATATCTCACAATATTTAGATATCTTTTGATATTGTAATGCCCTTTTCTCAGCTTTTTTTTGTTATATTTTTCTTAAGCATTTCTTCGCTTTTTAGGTCTGGATTCTTGTAGACCTTGGATACTTCTGTCGTAACCCTTTACTGGATAGTTATTTGCACTGGTTTCTGAATACTCGAGGGACTGCTGGCATCTGTGCACATCTGTATCTTCTGAGATGATTGAACCATACTCACAAGGATCTGGTAAATTGGTAAATTGATATTTAATTATTCTTTCTGATATACATTGTTTCTCTATACACCTATATCTATTCTAATTTCTTTATATTACATTCCCATGTCTGAGGTTTCCTTATTCTTTACTTAATCTGTACTTTATTCTGTTTCTTTCGTATTTATAATTAATTCATTAGCTTTACTACTTCCTTATATATGTATGCTATATTTTTAAACTCATATTATATATACATATTTGTATGTTTCCTCAATTGTTTCAACTTATTGATGCTTCTCAACAACTTTCCTTTAATTATTTCACCTTAGGTATGCAACTTTTCATACTTTATGTGAACACTTTATTCTATGTATTTTCATGCTTACGATTACATGACTTCCTTATCTATCATGAGGCAGTGATAAGTTAATATATCTATGTCTCTATGCTTATCTATCTATGCTTCATATGTGACTAGCTTTATGTACAAAATATAGGACATTATATTATTATTTATATAACCATGTATACTCTTTTTTAAATACATTATATAAACATGTTTTGCTTATACATTTCTCCATTATTTCACCTTATGGATGCTTTACATACACAACTTTTGCTTATATATTGAGTCACTATGTATGCTTCTTCTTAAAACATCTTCTTCTATATTATTTCTTCCCACTTTACATAAACAACTTTTCAACTTATGTATGTTTCTCTTATATTCTTCATGCTTTACGTAAACATTTCTTGCTTATGTAAACATTTTATCTGAGCTTCTGCGGTACCAACATTTTATGCTTAACCTCCTTACGTCAGCCAGCTATACTTCAGTCGGTATATGCTCAACTTTCTGATGCCTAAATTTAGATAATCCGTCGTGGCAGTCTTTTTTAGGCCGGACAACACTTTACTTTATAATACTTCCTCGTATACACATATATTCCTCCTGTATATACTCTCAATACACAATTTTAATGGCAACTCAGTTTTTCTGCTTTTCTCGAATACGATAATCCTGCAACTGGGCCACTTACTTGTGTTTTATTATGAATATCTTCACCTTATTTTCACCTATTTATTTTGCATACATAGTTTACTAATCTTCTCATTAATATTCACTTAACACGACTTATTCTAGCTTCCTTTTTCTTCATAACTCCTTCTATGTACTATGCTATGTGTATTGTCTATTTATATATAGTTCCTTAACCTCCTAAGTGTTTTTATCTATATATTTGTCTTAATAACACTTGGGTATATATTATGCTTATTTATGTTTCACTAAGTATAACTTTTATTTACATTAAGACCTTAATCCCACCTCCCATTTTTGTTTTTGCGTGTTTCTTCTTTAGTTTCTTATTTTACTTGCGTACTTGTTCCATATATAGTTTTATTTTCCTTATCTTTGTCATTTTCACTAATTTCTCCTGCTTCTTGCTCCATTGTTTCCTTTAGTTTCTCTTATACAAATCTGTTGTATTGCTCCATTTTAATTTAACAATCAGTTGTATTTAATTTATTATCTTTCCTTGCAGATACGGACCTGGCTTCGGTCACACCATGCGATTCTATTCTTGACCTTTCCCAACTAGCGGTGGCGCTTGGATTCAATGGCCTTGCAGCTTTTAGCGTCCGCCGCAAGATGGCAACGTGTATGCAGCAACGGACGTAGCTTGAACGCGCGTAATTTTTGAGGTTCATTAGTTTTATTTGCCCAACAACACTGCGCGGAAGATTACAGGCGCGTGATTTGAATTTTTCATTTATAATTTAATTGTTTTTCTTAACCTATCATTTTTCTAACGTAAATTACGGCACACCTCTACCACGTGGTTCTAATATCAATGACGTCGTCTATTGTGAAACGACTTAACAATAAAATGTTCACGATGTCTCTTGTCAAAAAATGTAATAGAGATGGCGACTGTACCCGAGTACTAGGTCGCGCATGTTTTCTCGATTTGAGGTACTGTTTATAGGTCTTTGTTTACTGTCTTACAATTTATAGTTTTTCTTAAGGGTTGGGTTTTATGTAAGAGCACTAAGAGATTTCACTAAACTTTTTAACTGACTATTTAGACACTTGTCTTTCTAAACACTCTGACAAACTTCTTATCAAGACTTTATTATGGAGGTTGTGCAACCCCTGGTCCTAGCAGTCGTCAAGTGGCTAACCGGTACCAGGTTTGGTAGGAAAGGAATGGAACCTAAAGCAGTCGTATGACTAACTCTAGGAGCGGATAGAACCCAGGAGGCAGTCGTCAAGTGACTAACCTTGGGAGCTGGAGGTGAGACTAAGTCTGCCGAACTGAGGATTCGGTAGCGTATTTATATAAAACAAAGTGATGATCATTGCATGCATAAGGTTCAAAGTCGCTCCCGTTGATTGCCCGCGTTGTTTATAGTTTGCCTTTAATGTTTATATAACAATCTTCAAGTTCAAGTTCAAACTTGCGACAGGGTGATATTTGTTTAGTAGCTTATGCATTTTAGTAGATTACAATATTAGCTAAAAGCCATAAAATAAATATACTTATTAAAATAATATTTTATTTGTATTTTATTACCTTATTTTTATTTTTTAAAGAAAATAACGCCCATTTACACACAGGACTTAATCCAGGAGACCCACAAGTTCAAAATGGCAAGTGACTTGAAGACCCCAAAAAGTCTTGCATTAAAGGTTCCATATATTAAAAAAAACACACAGGTAAGTAAAAGAAACCATTAAACTTTAAAAATTTAATATTTTAAAAGTATATATTTGATATATCTTTTTCTCTTTTAGGTAAAAAGACAAATAGATCAAGAAAATCTTGGCAATGTAAGATCTGCTGGAAGAAATTTGACAAAACCTCAAGTAAAGCAAAGACCTAACTTGGTAACACTTTTTATATACAGGGTGTATCAAATTCGATCCTCACCATTGGGATCTCGGTAACTATAAGAGATACGAAGATGTTTAAATGGGGGCAAAGTTGCGCATATCAGCCCTATAGGATGTATTCGAACTACTTGTTATCGAACAATGCATATCGATGCAAGTGCGATATATCGTTGAAAAGGGAATTAAAGGCACTTTTTAAAAATGCAATATGGCGCCCATAAGAAAAATCAAAGTTGATGATGGTCGGTAAAAGACGAAACGTCCTACTGAAAATCTAAAAACACCACCATGTAGCTCGGAAAAAGTGGCAATGAAAAAGTTTAAATTAATTTAAAATCGGATAATAAATAAGCCCAATGGTGAGGGTCGAATTTGAAACACCCTGTATATAGAAAAGGAAAAAAAAATAAATAAAAAATTATCATCTAGTACCTCTAGGGTATCCCATTTGAAATAACAAAGTTGATATCAATCCCGCGCAAACAAAACACCCTGTATATACCAAAAACTTTTTTTCACTCTCCAGAACCTCAGTTTCAAAATCTAGAGATCATGTACGCTGTTTACGAAGACACTTCTCAGCAGTTTTAAGATCACCTTGCAGCTTTTCTATTTCACCCTGTAAATCATTGATAAACAAATTTTGTTCCTGTAGTTTCACCTCATATTCCTGCAAATTTTCTCGGAGAGTACTCTTCAATTTGTGATTCTCTTTTAATAGCATTTGGTCAACATCTTGATTAATCTCAAAAGAATCATCACTAGAACCCAGCAGCTTGGATTCTGTAGAACAGCAAATCTTATGTTTTTCTATAATAGTGCTAGTTCTTTGCAGGCAACTGGGGTGAAACGCATTATGACACACTACACAAAAAAGAATTCCCAAGGGTTTATTAGGACAACACTTAAAACGAGATTTTTCTTTTTTAGTTTCTTCGGAGTCTTCCATTTTTAACTAAATACTATCTGTTGTTCCAAAACTTTTGCGAAAACACTAGTTTCTTGTTAATTTGGTGCAAATTTACTCCAATAAAAATTCTAAACCAAAAAGTAGTTTGAGAATCAAAGTGCGATTTGGAACACAGCTGCTACACAAGAATGTAAACAATACGTTTAGCGCCAATCACTCACAGCACAAATCCATGTATAACCTGCGAGAATTAGAGTTTTCAGGAATAATAGCATACTACAACCACTAAATAAACACTCAGTAATTTGCAGCAGCCATTTTTAAAAATTAATTTTCACTATTTTAAGTAAAATAAAGCAAGTGTCGATGAGCTAGTATGCGTACGTGTTGTCGCGACTACGTTCGCAAATCGGAAAGAAAAATACCTAAAAGTAAAAAAAAATCTAGATTCATTATAAACAACAACAACAACAACCTTAAACGTGCAACGATCATGATCGATCTTTTCTAACCACCATGGATCTTTTTCTAACCACCAATCCTGACCAGTACACAGTTACAGTTGGTCCGCCATTAGGTACTTCCGACCACAAACTTATTACAACGGTTTGTGAATTGCCACTCATACAGAAGGATCCACCATTGCCTCGCAAAATCTGGCATTACAATTCTGCAAACTGGGATGATCTAAGGGAGTTCTACCTGGATTTTCCTTGGCTCGACGTCTGCTTTGGCGCTGACGACCCGTCAGTCTGCTGCGAAAAGATCACGCAAGTAATCTCCTCAGGAATGGAAGCATACATCCCAAATTCCATCAAGTTACCATCAAAAGGAAAGCCCTGGTTCGATGGAAGATGCGAAAGAGCTGTGGGTAGGAAACAGCAAGCCTACAAGAACTGGCAGCAAAATCAGACCGCTGAAAATCGCAATTATTTTGTCGAAGCGAGAAACGAATGCAAGCGTGTTATCGACGAAACTAAGGACAAACACAATCAAAGGATCAGGCATAAACTTTTGCAATGCCCCAGTGGCTCCAGGAATTTCTGGTCGGTAGCAAAAGCAGTAAGTAACAACTTTACAGAAACGTCTCTCCCACCTTTGACAGACGAACGTGGCATCACGGCGACTACAGCCAAGGAAAAGGCAAACATGCTCGCCAAAATGTTTTCTTCGCACTCTACCTTAGACGTCCCCCAAGGCAAGACTCTCCCCACCATATCGAACATCAACACTACCATGGTAGAAGTCAAATTTCATCACCGTGATATTCGTAAAATCCTTAAAAATCTAGATACGCAAAAGGCATCAGGACCGGACGGAATACCTGCCATCGTGTTAAAGAACTGCAACAACGAACTAACACCCGTTTTTTCTAGGCTTTTTTCTCTGTCTTACGGAAAAGGGATTTACCCATCTTCTTGGAAAGTCGCTCGAGTGCAACCTGTTCCAAAAAAAGGCAAGAAAACCACGCCCTCAAACTATCGTCCAATTGCCTTGCTTCCAATAATCTCCAAAGTCATGGAACGTGTAGTCAATCAGCAACTACTCAAGTACCTCGAGAACAACAAAATAATCAGTGATAATCAATACGGCTTTCGCAAAGAGAGATCGACAGGAGATATATTGGCCTATGTCACTCATATATGGAGTAGGGCAATTGAGAACTACGGAGAGTCTCGAGAGATTGCGTTGGATATTTCAAAGGCATTCGACAGGGTTTGGCATGACGGACTGCTCAACAAACTACCGTCCTTCGGACTGCCAGCCTCTCTTTGCAGCTGGCTTGCCAGTTTCCTTAAGAGCCGATCTCTGCATGTTGCAGTCGATGGACACATCTCGGACACATTCACCATCAACGCGGGCGTGCCTCAGGGCGCAATACTTTCACCAACTCTGTTCCTCATCTATATTAATGACCTGCTGACCGAAACAAATAATCCTGTTTACAGTTTTGCGGATGACAGTACCCTTGTCTCCCATTTTAGATCAGAACAACCGTTACCAGCGACTGAGACTCATCACCGCAGACAGGAGCAGATTACAGCAATTAATCAAGACCTGGAGAAAGTTCAAACTTGGGGCGACCGAAATTTGGTCCAGTTCAATGCAGCAAAGACCCAAGCAGCAACGTTTACTGAGAGGGCCAATACAGCGGGCCCTGACATCATTATGGCAGGATCGACCATTCGTTCATTCTCGTCAATCGGGCTGCTGGGTGTCTCGGTCAACAGCAATATGTCATGGCATGACCATGTTGCTAATATCGCAAAATCAGCCTCCCAGAAGCTTGGTGCGCTATTTCGCAACAAAAAACTCTATACACCGCAGCAGTTGCTCTTGCTCTACAAAGCGCAAATAAGACCGTGCTTAGAATATTGCTCACATATCTGGGGTGCCGCACCAAAGCACACCCTAAAGCTGCTGGATTCCATTCAGAAGAGAGCTGTGCGTCTCGTCGGCGACCCGGAGTTGACCCGGAATCTAGATAGTCTGGAACATCGCAGACATGTAGCCGAGATATCTCTGTTTTACAGATACTTTCACGGCAGATGTTCCCAGGATTTGGTCCGCCTCATCCCGCCCCTGGCAGCTCCTATCAGACAGTCACGACAGACGGCAAGAGCGCATCAGTTCGTCGTACAACTGGAAACACCTAGAACATCGCTTTACAAGAACTCCTTTGTCTGGCGCACTGCATCACTGTGGAACTCACTCCCAGGACATCTGTTTCCCACTAATTACAACTTACAAATATTCAAGAGCCGTGTCAATCAACATCTTCGCACACACGCCGCTCGTCGAGCGCCATAGGGTCTCCCTTTAGTGTGTGTGCCACTGCCATAAAAAAAAAATATTATAATATAAATACGAAAGCAAACCATCGGCTCGGCAGACTTTGTTTCTCATCCCAAACCTATTCAACCGATTCCTTACAGCACACATGTGCGTAGGGTTCGGGGGCTCCTAACCTGCCACCTTATTTCCTGGCAAAAACCCGAGTTCCGCAGCATGCATTTGTG
Source organism: Pissodes strobi (assembly GCA_016904865.1). Lineage (NCBI taxonomy): Eukaryota > Metazoa > Arthropoda > Insecta > Coleoptera > Curculionidae > Pissodes > Pissodes strobi. The sequence goes on along the minus strand of MU190131.1, from coordinate 8,753 downwards.
TGGGCTTGGGGAGTACCCATCCAAAGTATAAAAGTAGAATTTGTCAAATACATAACTATTGTATACGATTCTTAAACAAACAAGTCCCACAAACTATTCTTTTATTTGCATTCTACAAATACCTAATTTGTAAGGGTAAGTTTCCTTTTGTTGCAAGAATATACCAATCACCAGTGGACGTACATGCTAATCTCTACAGCAGGCATTCACACATGATACTGTCAAAGCGATTAAGGGCGTGTCAAACCATACTAAGACGCAGACTGGCGTAAAGGCTGGAAAATGAAGTTACAATGATGATACTAAGTATAGTACAGTAATTTCATGTAAAAAGCGATATGTCTTCTCGAACTGAGCTTTTCGTTTTTAAAACATTGGGGTCCAACGTTATAGGTGTGGGGGAATGTCTGAAATACTAAAGTGCATAAGCTACCAAGTAAATATCGCCCTGTCCTAAGTTTGAACTTGATATATATACACGGGCGCTCTAAATACTAATAAAGGTGTACCAAACGATAATGTAAGTCTGCAAATTTCGGGTAATGTACCGCGTCGTTTCCTCGAGCCTTAACAGATATATACGTTCCATCTGGGAAGGCCAGATGCCACTAAAGAAGAATTATAACATTATTTTGAGGGTGCGAAGACTACCATAAATTCACGGCCGATATACGGTTGTCTCGAACACTACACAGTATATTTCAGTTGGCGTTGTAGATCGACACATTTTTAAACGTTCGTTAAAGTGAAACGTTAAGTTTAATTGAAATTTTTATTTCAGATCATTAAACATCGATGCACCAGCCAGCCTCTCTATTACACCGCTCACGAATCAATTTGAAACGCAAACGGACCCCGATCCAATTGGCACCGAATAGTAATGTAGTGTGCACTCCATCCTAATCGAATCGATATTATGTCCTTGCAGTGTATAAATCGACTAAGCTAATGCGACATTGGCTGCCGCCAGGAATTTCATTCCGCAGAATAAATTGGCGTGAACCGGGCTTAATGGTATTGTGTCACTTCGGAACGCTCGAGCTAATTTGTTCGGATGGGCCGGCGAGGTTTTGACTCTGTTCAGTTTGTTTATCGAGTTTAAATTTGCCTGCCAAAATTGATTTACTTTACGAGTTCGAGGGTCAGCTAGAAATATTGCGCAACGTGGCATAAAGTAATTTTTTCTTTATAAAATTTAATGCGGGATATAATGAAAAGTTAAAGCTAGTTCGGTATAAGTGTCACAATTCTGACATTAATATCCTGACAAATAAAATCCTGACTAACTAGAATCCTCATAACATCAAAATTCTGACAAATCAAAATGTGGAAAATTTCAAAATCTTGATAACAACAAAATCCTAACATCAATAATTCGACAATCAACAGATGTGACTAACATTGTGTGACATAATTCTCACAATTTCAAAATCTCGACAATATCAGATCCACGACAATATCACAATTCTCATAGTATCAACCAATATGTCACCAGTTTGAAAATCTTGTCAATAAGAAAATCACGACATGAATTTAACATAATTTCAAAATCCTTGATCAAAATCATGACAACGTCAATATTCTGACAACGAAAATCATGACTAATCAGAATTTCGATAATTTTAAAATCTCGGCAATATCAAATTCATGAAAAAATCAAAGTCCACAAAATGAAAATTCCTAGAAAGTTGAACTTTTAACTTTTCAATATTCGAATCTAAATCCTGACAAAATCACATTTCTAACAATATCAAAACCCCGACAACATCAAAATCTTGAAAAGTCATAATTTTAACAATTCAACATCTCGACAATATCGAAATCATGACAAATCATAATGTCGACAATTTTATCATCAACAAAATCATGACAACAAAATCCCGCTGAATCAAAATCTTATTTTGGAAATATCAAAATCAAAATATGAGAGTTTCAAAATTCTTGATCAAAAAATTTTACCGAATATTATGCCCAAACAAAGCAAATTTCTAACGATATCAAAGTCAATATTCCGACAATAAAGACAATGACTAATCAGAATTCCGACAATTAGAAAGTCTCGGCAATATCAAAATCACGACAATATCAAAATCCACAATATTAAAATTCCGATAAACTCAAATGTTCAACATTTCAATATTCGAATCTCAATCCCGACAAAATCAAATTTCTGGGAATATCAAAACCCTGACAACATCAAAATCTAAACAAATCATAATTTTGACAATTCAAAATCTCGACATTATCAAAATCATGAAAATATCAAAATCCCGATAAACAAAAGCTCAACATTTCAATATTCAAATCTAAATCCCGACAAAATAAAATTTCTAACAATATAAAAACCCTGACATTATCAGAATCTTGACAAATCATAATATTGACAATTCAAAATCACGACAATATCAAAATCTCAATAATATCAATCAAAATCATGACGATATCAAAATTTCGATAACCAAAAACATTTTAATAATCTAATCTAAATCCCGACAAAATAAAACTTCTAACAATATCAAAACCCTGACGACATGAAAATCTTGGCAAATCAGGTTTTTGACAATTTCAAAATCAGGACAATATAGAAATGTAGTGGTATCAAAATCCCGAAGTTTCAATATTCAAATTTAAATTTTGCTACAATCCTAACAATCTCATAATCCTGACCTCAAGATCCTGACAAATCAAAATTTTTACAATTCTAAAATCTGGACAATATCAAAATCATGTTGATAAACAAAAACTCAACATTTCAATATTCGAATCTAAATCTTGAGAAAATAAAATTTTTAATAGTATCAAAACCCTGACAACATCAAAATCCTGACAAATTATAATTTTGACAATTTCAAAATCTTGACGATATCAACATCATGACAATGTCAAAATTTCGATAACCAAAAGCTCAACATTTTAATATTCTAATCTAAATCCCGACAAAATAAAAATTCTAACAATATCAAAACTCTGACGACATCAAAATCTTGGCAAATCAGGATTTTGACAATTTCAAAATCAGGACAATATCGAAATGTAGTGGTATCAAAAAACCCGAAGTTTCAATATTCAAATTTAAATTTTGATACAATCCTAACAATCTCATAACCCTGACATCAAAATCCTGACAATTCTAAAATCTGGACAATATCGAAATCATGACAATGTCAAAATTTCGATAACCAAAAGCTCAACATTTTAATATTCTAATCTAAATCCCGACAAAATAAAAATTCTAACAATATCAAAGCCCTGACGGCATCAAAATCTTGGCAAATCAGGATCAAATCCCGAAGTTTCAATATTCAAATTTTAATTTTGATACAATCCTAACAATCTCATAAACCTGACATCAAAATTCTGTCAAATCAAAATTTTGACAATTCCAAAATCTGGACAATATCGAAATCATAGTGATATCAACATTTTGATAAACAAAAACCCAACATTTCAATATTCGAATCTAAATTCCGACAAAATCAAATTTCTAATAGTATCAAAACCCTGACAACATCAAAATCCTGACAAGTTATAATCTTGACAATTTCAAAATCTTGACAATATCAAAATAATTACAATGTCAAAATCGCGATAAACAAAAGTTTAACATTTCAATATTCGAAACTAAATGCCGACGAAATGAAGCAAACTTCTAATAATATCAAAACCCTGACAACATCAAAATCCTGACAAATCTGAATTTTGACGACTCATAATCTTAATAATATCATAATCATAACAATATCAAAATCCCGATAAACAAAACTCAACATTTCAATATCCGAATCTAAATCACGACACAATCATATTTCCGAAATTTTGATAATTTCAAAATCTGGACTATATCAAAATCATAGTGATTTCAATATCCCGATAAACAAAAGCTCAAAGTTTCAATATTCAAATTTAAATTTTGCCTTAATCCTAACAATATTACAATTCTGACATCAAAATCCTGATAAATCAGAATTTTGACAATTCAAAATCTCAATAATACCAAAATCATGACAATGCCAAAATCCCGATAAACAAAAGCTCAGAGTTTTAATATTCAAATTTAATTTTTTGCACAATCAAATTTCTAATAATATCAAAACCCTGACAATATCAAAATCCTGACAAATCATAACTTTGAAAATTGAAAATCTCGACAATATCAAAGTCATACAATATCAAGATCCCGATAAATAAAAGATCAACATTTCAATATTCGAATCTAAATCCCGACAAATACAAATTTCTAACAACCCTGACATCCAAATCCTGACAAATCAGAATTTTAATAGTTTCAAAATCTCGACAATATCAAAATCCAGATAAATAAAAGCTCAACATTTGAATATTCGAATCTAAATCCCGACAAAATCAAATTTCTGACAATATTAAAACCTTGACATCAAATTCCTGACAAATCAGAATTTTGATACTTTCAAAATCTCGACAATATCAAAATTCCGATAAACAAAAGCTGAAAGTTTAAATATTCATTTAAAATTTTACACAATCAAATTTCAAACAATACCAACCCCTGACAACTTCAACCTCCTGACAAATCATAATTTTGAGAATTCAAAATCATGACAATATCAAAATAAACAGAAGCTCAACATTTCAATCTTCAAATTTAAATTTTGACTCAATCTAATGTTTAATATTATCAAAACCCTGACATCAAAATCCTGACAAATAAGAATTTTGACAATTTCGAAATCCTGATAATGTCAAAATCATAGTAATACCAAAATCTCGATAAACAAATGCTCAATATTTAAATGTATGAATCAAAATTCCGACAAAATCAAATTTTTAACAATATCATAACCCTGACAAATCAGAATTTTGATACTTTCAAAATCTCAACAATATCAAAATTTC
>MU190130.1:0-36119 GCA_016904865.1 Pissodes strobi | reverse complement strand
CAAAAGTTTATTTAATAGCAAAGATAAACCTTATAAACAAAAACTGAAAATTTGTAAAATCCACATGTTAATTACCAAGTTATAAATTTAAAAATTATATCATTATGCTACAGTAATGGCCCCCGGTTGATGTCGGTAATAACTTCCCTTCAAAAGCTTCTACTTTGTATTTTTAAAGAAAAGAAAATGAAACCCCGCAACTTAACGTGCAAACCAAACAACAAACAAAGGCTTACTTTTAAAGAAAGGCATTTCAATAAATCATACAAGCGAAGAAATATATACCTAGCATTTGTACCTTTTGTAAGATACTATTATTATATTTTTAGCATATATGAAAGAAATACAAAGTTGTTGCAATAGCATCGTCTTTCAGGAAAATAATCAAAGACTAATTGGGAAATTTGGACGTTAAGTACATAACAAGATATTACATTTTAAACACACTATTGATTCAAAGTCTTACATTTAGTATTGTATGTATGTAGCTCCATGTTGAAATGTATTTGAAATTCTTATTTAACGCATATTGTTCCCTTAGCTTCAGCTTTGTCAGGATTAGAGAAAAGCGAAATAATAGAGCAGATAAATGTACCAAAAAGCACAAAAAATCCAACAAAGTGCAGATAAAAATCTATAATGTCTGTAGATTCATGTTAAAATATCGACAAAATCTTATTTGAAGCATCTATTTTATGAGTAGTCAGAATTAGTCATCACATTTTGTAATGTCTGTAGATTAATCTTAAAATGCTTAGGAAATTCTTAATTAATTAGCATAAAGCAACATAATACTTTGTACATTTAATTTATTGCTTGGCATCGCCTATGAGATGAGGATGCAATTCAACATACGACATAAATATACCAAAAATCAAAACATTTTCTACAAAAAGTCTTGATAGTCATATTATAATCCTCAAATCCAGCAAATCCTATAAGTGAATTTTGAAACGTGTCAAAAATTCTTACTGAGGGAAACTAGCCAGGAATTGATTGACTTATATCTTCAATCGTTGCTATGTGAATACTGTAAAAACTTCTTAGACGATGAGCTTCTATACTAATGCAATGTGCGGTGAATCATGAGAAGCACTCGACCCTTAATTTGATATTGATCTGGCTATTTAAAGCCTTTTAGGTACAAGTGTAAATATCAACACTGTTGATATATACTGATGGGTTACTAAGCCCTTGAACTTTCGTTTACATCAGTGTTATTCTTTATGAACTACCGTCGCCTTTTGCCACTGAATTCTATGTTGTCTGGCGCAAACATGTCCGGATTTTGATATTTCGCTCCTTTGAGTGTTGATTTTGTGTTCTTTTATTCGCACTTCTAATGCCCTTTTCGTTTCCCCTACATATGAATCGTCACACTCGCATATAGTTTTTCGTATAAGAGAATCTCGTATTGATTGATAGTTCTTACATTGCATTTGCATCCAATTCATTATATTCTCCTCCTAGTTCTTTGACATATGATATACCAAGCATCGTCTATTCTTATTGTTCGATTAGTGGTCGCCTGTTCATATCTCTGATTTTGTTTATTATTCTTTTGATATTAAGTAGTTCTTCCTCCAGACGCACACCTGTGTTTCAAATTATTGTAGCTCCGTCTAGTAAAGATGTAATCACTCTTTGTGTGGTGGCCTGAAAATGATAAGAAGCAAAGTTTAGATTTTAAACTGTATGCGCTGGTTGCCTATATTACTGTTGTTATTTTTCTTTTTTTCTTCCGGTCAATACATCAAGAAGTTCCAGATGATGAATGTATCCTTACCATGCCTTAACCACAATTTTGGAAAATGTTTGGAAATTTTAATTGATTCACCTTCAAACCATGTTGGCAATTGCTGGTGAAAATGGTGGTCGTATAGGTAGTCCGTCATCGTAAAAGTAGTAACAATATTTTCTTGAAGGAGTTATTCAGACAACATTCTAATAATTCCATTATGCCAGCGACCGGTAGTGTTGCTCGCTCGTTTAATGTGACTTCCTCTTTTAACTTGGTCCTAATTATCCTTAAGCACTTTTTTACTGGAACATTTGGGTATAGGTTTTTAACATCAAAACTAACAAAATGGTCTACTGGCTAAATAATTCCTATTCCAATTAGTTCTACAAAATGTTTGGAGTCTTTTTACAAATGATGTCGTGTCGCCTTGAAAAGGTTTCATTATCACAAGGAGGAATTTTGTAAGATTAGGCGTTGGAGAATCCCCCGAACTTATAATAGGTCTGAAGAATGGGGGCTTATGGATTTTTGGTGTCGTGGGTTGCTGTGGTGTGTCGTTAATTTAGTTCCAACACTGTCCTCGAGGTACTCCTTGTATTTTCGTAGGGTGTTGCAAATTTTCCTATCCATTGAAGTTGTAGGCTCTTTGTTTCAAAGGGTATGTGCTAGTTTTGCGTCATTCTCGGAAACGTCTATGACAACGATATCATTTCCTTCTCTCATACTAGGACAAAAAGCTCAAGTAATTTTACGAAGAAGCAGCATGGCTGTAATACGATGCCAGATCAAGTATCAAAGATGAAGGAATAAACTTTTCTACAGGACCTTCAACAAAGATTTGAACACATGCACGATGAAGACCATCGGCCAATTTTCTCAAGAAATAATGCAAACTGTGAAAAAACAAACAGTAAATGGCAATAAGTAGGAAGCATTGAAAGGGAAAAATGCGACAAAGGACCGCTCAAAAACAACCACTCTCAAGAAGGCTAGTAAATATCTCTTTTCCATCTTCCAAAACGGACGATCAGCTGCTGAACAAAAACATTTTAAGATTCGTATATTTAAAATTAGCTTAAATTTGGTTCATATTGGGCATATTTAATATGTATTATCGTCGCCAAGTAATGTTTCCGAATATTTAATCGAATTTTGACATCTGCGCCATTCATCAGTTATACTGCTAAATGCATCTAGCATGATGCCTGCTTTAATATTCTCGACTCGGGACAGTAATTCATACCACATCCGTGATATGGAGTGGTGTACTAGTACAAGTAGTTAACAGTATCGAAGGAGCAGTCGTACGAGACGGTCGTGTTTCCGTTCGTTGGCTCAGCCGGTATTGAATGTTTGTTTTGTTTTGATTTATTTTGATATTCTGTTTTGTTCCGATATCGTGTCGACGCGACGTGCTAGTTTACGCTTTCCTGTTTGACTAAACTTGACCTTGCTGATTCCGGCCAGAAAATCGTCGCAGAAAAGGATAAATATAGACTTCGCTGGAGTGTGGAGCCGAAATTTTTGTATGCCCTGTACTGGGCTGGATAAGGAAACAACAAATGTACTCTACCAACAAAAGTACCACCATATTTTTCTCTCCTACGTTAAAATATCTTCAAAACAAGGTGTCATAGCTACAAGGATCGCAGATCCCTCTGGAAAATGTCGAAGCTCTGGGAACCTGTCTAAAGAAGAACAATGACCTTCTTCCAATCATTTCTAAAATTTACGACACTTTGAGTAACCATGGCTCCAAATGGAATAATTTATACAAAAAATAGATGATATTCACAGCCTCCATATCAGATTCTCTGATAATAGACAAGACGCTTTATTCCATTCGATCAAGGAAATGAAGCAAGATATATTCAATCTGTCATCTATTTTTATGGACAATCATGATGAGTCTGTTAAAGTCCAGAATCACGACTCATCAAAGGAAGAGTTATTGAAGGAAATTGGCGATATGCGAAGAAGTATAAATCAAATTGCACTCACGATAGAAAAGTTGGCTGCCAAAGATAAGCCAATTATTAGAAGTAACCTACCAATAGTAAAAAAGTCGATATCGACTCAGACCGACCATACAGATAACCAATAACACAGTGGTTATTACTTCTCCTAAAGTCATTACTCCCACACCTCACATTTTCTCCACAAAAGAAAACTGGCATTAAGTGGTGGTGTCCAAAATCCCACCTCCTTCCAAACCAGCTTGCACACTATGCCAAAGAAAAACTTGGAACTACTGACTTTATCCAATGCTTTCCATTGGTGAAAAATAAGGACTGATCACACTCCGATTGCAAGGTTGGTGCGCAGGAAAAGTCACCTAAAGCAGCTTAAGAACATAAGTATGTGGCCGCCGGGTACTGAAAAAGTAACTGCCAATTCATCTTTAACACCCTGCTTCAAGTACTTCGGCCACTGGCTATCAGCATTTTGTACCAAGCACTTTGGATGGCCGAAACCTACCACCACACTCTGACTCAACATCTGTACATATACCTGGGGGGTGAAGTCTGTTGAGGTTGGCTCTGACAGGGAAGCTCTGGCGGCCTGTAAATCTCTAGCGCTGGAGAATTTGGAGGTTGTTGTGGAGAAAAGTGCGAAGAGGGACGGTGGCCAGGATATGACTCCACCTATAGTGCGGTTATCGTAGATGCGGCTAATGGTCGTTATTTGCTGGCTAGACTGAGGGACCCCTCCAGGTTAAAGGCTCTTTGGCTATTCCTAGCCTATCTCCATGACCAACCCACCAGTGTGTGTTTTATAGGGCACACCAACACTAGCATCAGATTAGCTCTAGCTTCAGAGTAACTTCCTAGTGACGTGGACTCCTTGCATAAGTTGTATTATCGCTTCCACGACGCCTACGGTATTGGTTCAGCGGAGGTTGAAACGGATCTTTCTGCCTTCAGGTTTGTCTATTCATCGGAGAGGCTTCAACACTTTCAGAAGGTTAGGGAAAGTCATAGCAATTATTTTTCTACTGGCTCTCCGATTAGAGGTTTCTTTTTAGGTAGATTGACGTGAACAGAGGATCAAGCACCTTTTGAAAAATTGGATGATGGCAAGCTTAGTGTTTTTCTTATTAATATTCAGTCATTCAAACCAGGTGAATTATTTCTTTTATTAGAGGAGATACTATGATAATGTCTACTAGCAACGACTTTTCGTCAGTAACTAAGTTTGATAATTTATTGTCTGAGAACGTATTTGAATTTTCCATCGTCTATCATAATGCTTATGACCTCAATATTGTTTGTATTTACAGAACACCAGACGCTGACATGCATATATTTAGTCAAAGATGACTGAGCTTGCTTGAGTGCCTGCAAATTAATTTTGTGTGGCGACCTTAATATTGACTTTTCCAGTGTGTGTGCTGCTCAAGAATGTCTTCGGTCCATTTTCGACTCTTTTCATGCATATTAACTCACCAACTAGAATATCTAAACCTAGTTCTAGTACTAGAGTCATCTTTTGATCCAGAATTCGTTGTATGTGCTGTCTTTAATTCGGGTTTCTCTGAGCATGAGGCAGTAGTAACAGAATTTTCGGTAAAATCCAAATGCAAAAATGCTTCGCGCAAATTATGCCGTATTTTTTGGACAAAAATTTTCTACATTTCAAGAACCTATGTCTAACAACTGACTGGGTTTGTCCTCTCTGGTGATGTCGATACCGAATTTTTTAGATTTATAAAAACTTTATCTACTCTGGCGTTCAAATCCCTTCCTCTTAGGCCTATCAAAATTAAACAGCATAAACCCTGGTCAACTAAAGGCACATCTGCAAATAACATGCGTTCATTATCTTACCTAAAAAAATACTCGGACAGCGTCTTCTTCCATGATTACGTGAAATTTTATAGAAAAGTCTATTATAAGACTATAAAAGTTGCCAAGGATATTTATTATAATGAGAGGCTGGCTAAATCCGGTAACGTTGCTGAAGAATCATGGTCTATTGTGAATGACTTAAGGCATAAGACATCTTCGTCTAGCACAATCGCTAATTTATCTGAGAACATAGATAATTACTTTGTAAATGTGGCTAAAGGTTTACTGAACACCATAACTCCTTCTCATGATCCACTTTTATATCTCTCCAATGCTAATGTGGATTTACGCAGTTTCTTCTTTACGCCTGTAGCATTAGATGAGTTTCGCAGTAGAATTAAAGACATTAAAAACAAATCCTCATCTGGGACTGATGGGCTTACGCTCAAAATGTTCTCAAACTTGCCGGAATGCACATTAAACCATCTTACTACTTTAATTAACAAGTCATTCCAAAGTGGGATTTTTCCAAACTGTCTTACGACGGCAATAATTATTCCTTTGCATAAAGGAGGAGATAAAGACCAAGCTTCGAACTATCGCCCAATTGCACTCCTTCCCACAATATCAAAAATCATTGAAATATTGGTTAAAAAAAGGTTTCTATCTTTTCTCTCTAAATATAAAATACTTACTATCCATCAATTTGGATTTTTAAGTAACACATGCACAAATGATGCTACGGTTTCCCTCTTTAATTATGTATTTCAACCTAAACAACCATCACTCTACAGCAACAATTTTCTGTGATTTCTCTAAAGTTTCGATTGTGTGAATCATAATATCTTAATTAACAAATTGCAGTACTACGTATTCAGAGGAGTGCCTCTCGAATGGTTTAAGTCGTATCTTAACAACAGAAGTCAGCTTGTAAGGGTCGATGTCTTCTTGCAAGCCAATAGATTGTGAAGTACCCCAGGGTTCAGTACTAGGTCCCTTTCTTTTTCTGATGTTTAATAACGACATTGCTTGTCTGGACATTAGCGGTACAGTCTGTCTCTTTGCGAACGGTACTGGTTTCACTTGGTGCAACCCGGATATTACGGCGCTTCACAGAACTGTATCTAGTGACTTAACCACAATTAAATCATGATGCGTGCCTCCACGTTTCTAAAACTAAAGTTTTACCATATAAAAGTACGTTGCAATCTTTTTTACTTAACAACACCACTAGGCACATGTGTGGTGCGCCTCAATTTGAGCTTATTTTCACACTACAAAAAAGAGCTGTTCGATACTCGTTGAGACTAAACAGTAGAACTCACTGCCAGAATTTCTTTAAAAGATTTAAAATATTAACTCTTCCTTCATATTTGAATTCGTTTGCTTAGTCCGTAAGCACGTGTCTGCTATTCCAGAAAGGTCATCTCACAACTATCCACTTAGGAATACTGAGCATGATCCCTATCTGCCAACCCCATGCTCGGAGTTAGTTAAAAGCTCTATACTGTACAATGCCGTTTGAAATGAAGTCAATATCATCTTTTCCCGCATTTCGCAGATCTTTGAGATCATGCTTACTGGAGAGAGCCTTAAACGCAGCGAACGCCTTTTTTATTAAAACTTAATTTTGAGCGTCTTACACACTGGTTTAATGTTTAGTGTTTAGTTTTTGATGTTTAAATGGTTAAATATTTTGATATTTTTTAATACTCTTTATATAATATTTCAGGAAATTTTGAACGCGTACAAATTGCACAATTGTAATAGGTTTTGTATACATTGGTTTTCCTTTTTCTTTTCATTGTCTATTTCTATTTGTGTTTTTATATGTTTTGAATGTTTCGATCCCTAGCTCTAGCTTTGTCTACAAATTGTTGCATTTTTGACAATAAAGCATTATTATTATCATTATTATTATTAGTATTATTATTATTATTATTATTATTACTATTATTATCGACTTGGCCATGTGGCCTTCGCACTCCCTCAAAGGGGAACATTCACTCATCCCAGATATTCTAGATATCAAAAGGATTGAGCTCTGGTGTGACCCTTTCCATGTTATCGGGTCCTGGATGGTGGTCGGTCTTCTGTGCCCATGAACTTCCTAACGACCCGTGCAGTCCCTAGTAACACCGCCTTCTGCATGATTTTGTAGAGGTGCTCACTTAGTCCTAGTTGTTTAAGGTTTTCTAACAAAGCTTTTGGAATAAGTCCCGTTGACGATATTATTATTGGAACCGTTTTGACACATTGCATCTCCCATTGCCTTTTAATCTGCTCTTGAAGGTCTCGATATTTTACGATCTTCTCGTTGGATTTCGTTTGTAGGTTGCTGTTGTTTGGTATGGCCACGTCAATAAGCGTCGTTCTTCTTAACCGTTTGTCCACTAAAATAAGATCCGGTCTATTATTGACAGTTCTTTGGTCGGTGAGAACAGTACGGTCCCAATACAATTTATATTCGCCATTCTCAAGTACTGGCTCTGGTGCGTAATTGTAGTAGGGAACTTTCTCCGTCGCCACAAGATTTAGTTTCACTGCTAGTTCTTGGTGCAGTATTTTTCCAACGTTGTCATGTCGTGCCTTATATTCTGTTTGTGCAAACACCCGACATCCTCCCGTTATGTGTTGAATGGATTCTGTCGCTTGGCAATCATATCGACACCTGTCACTCTGTACTGAGGGATCCGAAACAATATACTTAAGGTAATTTCTGGTTGGGATCACTTGGTCTTGTATAGCCAAGAGGAATCCTTCTGTTTCAGGAAACATTTGTCCCGAAGTGAGCCAGTAGTTCGACGCGTAATTGTCGACATATTCCTGACCAACCTCGTTGACGTGTCTCCCGTGCAGTGGTTTTTCTGCCCATGATCGATGTTTTTCTTGATCAGTAACGTGGTGAGTATCTATTTCGCGATCTCTCAGTTTTAGTGGTGTTAAGTCGTCTATTTCACATATAGCTTGATGAAGAGCGGACGACCTAGCCTTTTCTAGAAAGAAATTTCGTAGTAGTGAAATTTGTCGATCCATTTGTTTGCCAATATCCGTTAATGCTCTACCGCCCTGGTGTCTTGGGAGCGTAGTTCTCTCGACAGCACTTCGGGGATGGTGTTTTTGGGCCTTTGTTAATAGTGTCCTTGCCTTCCGTTGCAAGTTCTGGATGTCCGTCTTGCTCCACGCCACTATACCAAAGGAATATGTCAACGCAGTACAGGCATACGTATTCAGAGCTTTAAACAGGTTTTCACTGTTAAGGCTAGTTTTCAATATCCGCCTTGCTCTTGTTGTAAACTCAGAAGTGATTTTTTTCCTTCATAGTCCGGTGATCTATGCGTGTTGCCTGCAGCATTCCCAAGTATTTGTAGGTGTCATTTTCTTCCATCGCCTCTATCGTTTGACCATCCTGCATCTCGAAGGATCCAGGCTGCACTTTTCCTTTTACAATGTTGTTAATACGACACTTGTCCAGCCCAAATTCCATTCCTATATCATTAGAGAATTCTTCCAGTATGTTCAGCATCTGGTCAAGTTGGTTTCGGGTGGCTCCCAGTAGTTTTAAGTCATCCATATAAAGCAGGTGATTGATTCTTATAAGCTCTCTTCTGTTCTTCTTAAGAGCAAATCCATAATCAGTGGAATTTAATCTCGATGATAAAGGGTTCATGGCTAGGCAGAACCAAAGTGGGCTAAGAGAATCGCCTTGGAATATGCCCTTACGAATCGGAATTGTGCTGGTCTCAATAGTTTCTCCAGTAGGCAGTTGTAGATGCATAGTTGTTCGCCACACTGCCATAGTGTTTTCTAGGAGAGTCACGATACGTTCGTCGACTTTGTAGATCTTAAGGACATTTATAAGCCATTCATGTGGGATTGAATCGAAGGCCTTTTTGTAATCGACGTACGCAGCATAAAGATTTCTCTTGTTACCATAAGCTTGGTTACAAATTACGGAGTCTATAATGAGTTGCTCCTTACAGCCCATAGCTCCCTTAGTACATCCTTTTTGTTGAACAGCTATAATATTGTTGTTCTCGCAATGCTGGTATATGCGTTCTGTAATACATGCTGTTATAAGTTTGTACATAGTTGGCAAACAAGTAATTGGCCGGTACTTTGATGGATCGTGTGTATTTTGCGAGTCTTTTGGTAGCAAGAATGTTGATCCTTGAGTGAGGAACTTAGGCAATTTGTTAGGCTCCACCAGTAGATCATTTATTAATATGGTAAGTTGTTCGTGAGTAGCCCACAGCTTTTTAATCCAATAGTTATGGAGATGATCTGGTCCAGGAGCCTTCCAATTGTGGAGGCCTTTAATTATCGTGGAGACTTCTTCTGTGGTAAACGGCTGATGATGCATACGTTCGAAATCTTGAGATTTTTGTCTCTCTTCATCCATCCAACCTGCCTGGTTGTTACATGTGGTCACAGTCGTTAGTTGGCCACTCCAAAATGTTGTTATGTCGTCTTTGCTTGGATAGTTTTTCTCACCGGGACTAGTTAAAGAGTTAAGTTTTCTATAAAAAGATTTCTCCGAGCGCACGAAAAGAGCGTTATCCTGTTTTCGACTGTTGCTGGATTTATATCTTTTTAACCGTCCTGCGTAAACCGACAATTTTTGTTTAAGACTGTCCAAACATTCCTCAGGCGTACGATTTTCTGGATCATGTAAGGCATGACGATGGTGACGACCCATAATGGTTGTTACCTTTTTACGGACTTCAGATGTTTGCACTCCTCCGACAAATGCAGTTAGCTGGCCTATGTCTTTCCGGATAGATTCAATTTTGTTTTGTAGCCGTCTTGCCCACGGGGGTTGTCCCATTGGTACCAAATTGTTCCTTTCACGCTTGACATGTTGTTTGACACCTAGAGTTCTAGTGACAGCAGTTGCAGCACAGTAAAGCAAGAGATGTATTTGTTCTAAAGTGCCAGCTGCCAGTAAGTGCTCCGGTAAAATTCTTCTGTTTAACAGTTCAAGGGTTTTTGGCCAATCTGCGTGAAGAGTTAACTTTTGGTATTTGGGATCTCAACAGTGGGTTTGTTCCATCGTACTCCGCCAAAGCCCTGCCAAACTCTGCCTGTAGTTTTATCAGGTCATTTTCAGTGTTCTGCGTAATATTCGCATCTCTTTCAGGCTGCGTTTCCGGGTTAATTTGGAGTTGTTCATCTTCTTCTTCCTCGGAGTGTTGTGTTTCCGGAAGGGGATGGTTGTCATTAAGCTCCAATTCAATTTCTCGTTTTATGGTTGTTAATCGAGTTTGTGGGATCAGGTTGTTCCTCATAATGACACGGTATTGATCTGCAACACGCTGTTCGGTCACATTTAGTTCTGGATATATCGCACAGAACGCGGCATGAAGTTGTTGCCGATATCCGATCATTTCTCTCTCGTTATTAGTAACTCTATAGAAGATACGCATTATGGTTTCATTGATAGACGTAGTCCATTTCATGCGCCTTCTTGGTAGTCCCGCTTGGGTGAGCACTGGTTGAATTTCCCGTGCAGCACCTTCAGCAGGCGGAGCTTTCGGTGGTGAGTTGCTCCTTTGTCGGGCTGTAACTGTTTGAATGACAGGGGCCCGCCTCCTCAGCACCCTGCCACCGACGTCCCGCATGCTGTCATGTCCAGCGCCGGCTCCAGACATGCCCTGGCGATCCCCAGGCAGCGGCATTGTTCCGAGGCTTCTACTTCGTCTACGCTCCATTTTCATGGGTTATGCTGGTTTTTTTGTCCACGAGAGGGTAACCCTCTTGCCCCCGACTGATCCGATGACCAGCCGCAGACATCCCCATCGCAAGGGGCCGCGTCCGGTAGAGGTACCAGCAAACCCCCCCGGACTATTATTATTATTATTATTATTATTATTATTATTATTATTATTATTATTATTATTATTATTATATTATTATGGGATTATTGATACCGTTTATTTTATTTAATTATACTTGATTTAGTAAGTATCGATGTTGACCAGTTAGGGTGGGATAATCTATTGTTTCTTTTGGTCTCGAAATACGTATTTAAATGTGCAAAAATTGACGCTACGCGGTGCTTGTTTGGTGCTACTCGGTTTAGTATGATTTTCAAGTATTTTAGAAGCAACACTGGGTCTAGGGGCAATCGGCCATGTCATATTTCTTCGGTCATTACATATCTGTAATTGTACAGGCCATCTTCGTGGGATTTGAAGCTAAAACTACTTAAACAGGTTCTTGTTTCGTTTACTTTTCGTTGCCTGTGCATATTTTTTGGAAAATTAGATACAAGAAACCTAATTAACTTCATAGAAAGATTTTTGCCTACTGGACCAAGGATAGACACGTGGACTAGAGGTTTCACACACCCATAGAATGCTCTCTAGTTGCATTGAGGGTCCTTCCTTCCTTCTTTCCTCCTTGCTAGCTGTTTGCTAACTTGCGTGCTTGATACTGTTGGCGTAGCTCCTATTATATGTCCACCATAGTCTCCGTTGGATAGATGCTGAGACTTGGGCATATGGTAACATCCATGCTGGTTTGAGGGCCAACAGTCACAGTTAAGCCTAACTTATTTTATTTATTCCATCGTTCGTGAACATCCAAATGCAATAATGAATTTTTATTTTTGATAAATTAATAACTGCATTCTTATTAAAGTTAATCTGATTTTAAGTAAATTATAACTACGGTTTATGGATTTAATTGCTCTTATGTTTGAAAGATACGCTTGCTTCCAAGAGCTTTTGTATTTGAAGAACTTAGCTTTTTTGCTAGTAACCATTAATTGTTGTGCTTCCTTTATAGCAATTAGTTATTTCTTTTGGCACGTAAAGCCTGCGTAGTTGGTTATGTTATACTGACTCAGGTAAATATCTGGTAATGCGACTTAACGATTCGTAATCACGACTTGGTGGGTCTACATAGCTTAAAGTTTTTTATAGCATTATGCAACCTGTATTGATATCTAATATTAGCATATTTGAATAGCTACGAGCCTTAACAGCTTATAGGTTATAGTAAATATATTTTTTTATTTTCAACCATCTGATAATTTTGCATATTAATTCCTACTTCACTTTATGCATTATATTGGCCTAGCTATAAAGGTTTGGATTCTGGCCATCATTATCAATACTCATTTGAATATAATGGGTCGCTACTGGTAAAACATAAGCTGATTACTCGTGCTTTACGTTAGTTTGTAATTTTTCTTATTTTAATTTAATTCTACCTTAATTACCTTACCACCTGCATAACTTTGCCTTATCCCCTTGAATTTTTGATTGGCTTACCTACCTACCTTATTTTGAATTGTCATTAAGGCGAGCTGATATATGTGTTATTGGTGACTTACT
Organism: Pissodes strobi; assembly: GCA_016904865.1. Lineage (NCBI taxonomy): Eukaryota > Metazoa > Arthropoda > Insecta > Coleoptera > Curculionidae > Pissodes > Pissodes strobi. Next base: position 23,250 of record MU190130.1, on the reverse strand, counting down.
TCACTAATTAATTTGTTAATGAATTTCATTGAATTAACTTTATACTATTTGATTAATGATTGGTGATTTAGTTCGTTGATTAATGTGTTAATTGATTTTCATTGTAGTGATTTCATAAATGGCTTCGCATATTAATTTATTGATTAACTTTATTGAAATGATTTCATAGTTCACTTCAGTAATTAATTGATTATTCGATTTCACTAAATTAATTTCTTAATTAGCTTCACTTACTCTTCATATTGATAGCATTTCTTAATTAAACATTGGATACTGAATAACGTTAGTATCATTCAATTCAACTTAGGAAAACTGATCTCAGCTTTTGAGTATTAGTAAGTTATTAGTGAATTTTTTTCCTCTAATTAAATTTTATATATTTATGGCGGGGTTAGTTTGGGTTAGTTGCCATAGGGGATACCATCCGAATAGAATGAATTTTAGCAGAGAAGTTAAATGGAAAATACAAACTGTATTAGGAAAAGGAAAGAAGCCGATCAAGAATTCCTCCCAAGAAGAAGAACTTGCCCTGAAGGAACTAGGCAAAAATAATTCAAATTAGTATTCTACCAGCAGCAAGTTACATTTATAACATGTAAATACTGTCTGCCAAACAAAAATACTATAACTTCAATAAGATGGAGAGTTTATTACACCCTACCAATACAACGGGTACTTCGAAGGAGGGAAATAATCAAATTAAGGCAATATCACAGCTTTATGGATTACCAAAAATTCATAAGCCTCTAAGACCTATTACAAGTTCAAGAGACTTTCCAACGTACAATCTTACAAAATTTTTACTTCCGATAATGAAGCTTTTTCAAGACGACGCGACATCATTTGTGCAAGTCTCCTAACATTTTGTAGAACTAATGGAAACTGTCAATATTCCGCCAATAGATCGTTTTGTTACTTCTGACGTTGAAAACCTATACACAAACGTTCCATTAAAGAAGTCTTTAAAGTTTATTAACCCTTAACTACCCAGGTACCAAAAGTGTTGCGTTGCTGCCTAGGTCCGGTCACTGAGACCGCGGCATTAAAAAAAAATATATTACATAATTGTTTTTTTTTTATTTTTGAATTTTTATTTTATATTAATGAACCTAAAATAGATAATCATAAACAATATATATTTTCTAAAAAAAAGCTTAGGAAATAGGTAACACAAAATGCAAAGTTTTTACTAGCATATTTTTGCTAATAAATTACATTATTTTAAATATAGCGTTATAAAACATAACTATTACATTTAAAACACGGTTTCTTTATTACACTGGAAAACTTATATACTAATAATCAGAAAGTAAGAAAAATTATGTTCAAAAAACTTTTAAATAAACAAAATTGCAAGCGATAAACCTATATCAAAGTATTATTCGCAGTTTCTACATATTTTATGAGAACATTCTAAACAAATGGGTTTATGACATGAACGACACAAATGAAAGGTTTTTCTTTTCTTTCTTGGATCACATGTATAACATGTTTTTCTTTTCTCTAATTTTTCCTCCTCCACAGGTGCATATTCTGGCCGTACACCAATAACTCGACGAATACTTGATCGTAACTCACCGGGTATCCTTTGATTTTCTACTCTTCTTTCCAAGTGTGGTAACACGAGTTCTCGAGCAAGTTGCTTTACAAATTTTTATCTCATCAATTCAGGGTTGTTTTTATGTGCATTATGCAAAACGAAACTGTTGCTTGATGCTATACCTATTAACCTATAAAATATCGCCATGGGCCAACTTCTTGTCCGTCTTCCACTGCAATAGTTAGCACATATTCGGTCGAGTGAATCAACTCCACCTTCAGTTATATTATAATAATCTATTATTTCAGGGATACCATTCACATCATTTTTTTCATGATGCATGGATGAAACCAGAATCACGGACTTATTTGCTTTTGGAACATATGAGACCATAGTTGTTGTATTTGTAAATCCATAAATTGAAGATCCAACTTTCCATTTTTTATTGGGTAGGAACTCAGCGAGTATTTCCCTTTTGTTCCTCTTCAATGTTCCAACAAATGTAAGATTTTTCTGCTTTAAAATGTCTACTAATTCAATGGATGTGAACCAGTTATCAGCGGTTATAATTCGATTGCTGTTTTGAAGAAACTTGGTCAGCCTTAAAACTTCTTGAGTCGGCTTTAAAAATTTATTACGCTCCTCATTAGATAATGTTCTGCCATCACTATCTTTACCTACATAAATGTATGCGTTGTGGAGATAACCGTTTCTGGCATCTGTATTGCACATCAATTTAATACCATATTTGGCCGGCTTTTTAGGCATATACATTTTAAATTTACAACGCCCACGAAAACTAACCAACATTTCATCTACACACGCGCACTGAATCAACATTTCGACAGTTTTGTATAAATGTATCAAATATAAGTGATATTGGAGCAGCTGGATCATCTTTACGTCTCTCAGTTCGTGTCTCTGGATCATCAAATCGCAGGTTGGCCAGAAGTGCAGCAAATCTATTTTTAGACATAACGCATCTAAAAATATCTCTCCCAGTTCCATCAGTGGCAAAAATTGAGTTTAGGCATTCATGGTTTGATTTAAAAATGGTACTGTAAAGAAGAAGTCCTATAAATGCATTCAACTCAACTAAATCTATATTTTGCATTGGGGTTTGTTCTTTATTATTTCACTCTCTGCTTTTCCAATCTCGAGTTAGTCCAAATTATTATTTCCTGTAAAATATTGTCAGAAATCAAGTAACTCCACACAGTTTTGGCTGTGGCATTTTCTGCTCGATATGGTTGACGAATACCTGGCAATTGTAGTATAATATTATGCTTCTTTGTCCGTGAACGGGGCAGCGTTTCCTTAAAGGACCATCTGTATCTATTTTTCCCAAAAAAGTTCTTCACATGCACATTTAATGGAGTTTCTATCTCTTCTTCAGATGTAACAAGCTCAGCTTCTTGAGTTTCTTCAGATTCCATTGTTACTTCATCTTCGTTCATTGGTTCTGGTTCCTCATTTCCATCTATTTCAGAATCCGAACTGTGATCTGATGGTATAAATTCATCATCACTGTCCTCTATCTCGCTTCCTAACTCATCATCGTACCATTCTAACAACTGACTTTCATAATTTTTATCATCAAACCGTACACGCTTCGAACTACTTGCCATAACGTAGCCACACAGGTGCGGTCACTATGACCGCGCTTGAAACTTGCACTGAAATAAAAAACGACTTGATGAAGCCCGAACGAAGTGCATTTACATACTGACTAGTAAAACAACCAGGAACGAATAGCGAGACGCACGCGGCAGATCAACATCGCGGTGGGGAAAAATCAGCAATCCGCTGACGTAATGCGGTCACCATGACCGCACCTGGATAGTTAAGGGTTAAGACCAAGTTGGGAGAGAACATCGCATTAAACGAGAGAATAACACAATTAGCCGATGGCATAATGAAATAACTAGAATATTGCCTGAATAATTTCTATTTTTAGGGAAAAGATAGATTTTCTTCTCACAAATACGGACTATCTATGAAATCATCACCTTCACCAGCAAATGTATTTTTAATGAAAGTGAAAAATTTCCAACAAAGAATTTTTGATAGTAATATTATATTTATTAATGCCTGTTGCTGCTTTATGCGCAAAATATGGGAGCAGTTGAATATGCCAAGAAGTGAAAAATTTACAACATAAAAAATGGATTTAAGATCCACAACAAAATTTATTATCCTAAGATATTAGTGGTCCCATACGTTATTCTCCTCAGGCCTTAAATTTAGGTAATTCATAAATCTATGTAATATGTAAGGCTATTTTTGTAAGGTTCAAGATATTAAACTTCAGTAATCGAAGATGGGAGAAGAAATGCGAGCGATTTGTTCCGAAAACAATATCTAGAATTAATCAATATTCTTTTTAAGGTTTTTAAAATGTGAGTGGACATTTTAAATCAGTTATAAGATCTAAACTTAATACAAAGCTTTTCACATATCAGCTGCATTTAAAACAGTTTTAAGTAATCTGGTCAAAGTGGTAGGTTCTGTATGAATAATAATAATAATAATAAAATAATGTGGCATATGAAAAAGCACGGAGAGTCACCTTGTACCTTTACACTCCTTTAAAGTTTTGATGGATGAATGTTTGTTCCTTTGTAATCTTATTCGCTGTCTAGCTTGTTTTAAGTAGCTGAGTGCTAGTTGGATTTTCATGAGCATATGGATGACCAAAATCTCGATATACCTATTTGGTTATTATTTTCTCATGCCAAAATAGGCCCTAAATAAGTATTTCTACCACGAGAAAATTAATTACAAATATTCTGCCGATACTTGGTGAAAACCCTTAAACAATTATGGAATAAAGTATAAAAAATATTCAAATTGTTTATGCTAATTAATTTTTCGTTAAAGTTGCACAGCTTCATTACAAGATGGTTAAAGACTTAGTATTTTATTATATATTATATTAATTTTTTTTCTGGCAGATATAAATGCTGGTCATGAAAAAATATTTAACAATAAAAATTTGCCTAAATTAGTCTGGTCATTAAGTAACTAATCCGAATGTCAAAGCTTACGTATTTCTAAGGATTTACGTAGGTTCAGTTTCAACCCTCTCCTAACGGCACTAGAGGGGTGGTCAAAGCTTACTTATTTCTAAGGATTTACGTAGGTTCAGTTTCAACCCTCTCCTAACGGCACTAGAGGGTTGACATTTTCAGGACATGTAACCGGGGTAAAATGAGGATACTGGGATGGCAAACAAGGGATGCTTTACGAAAAATACATTTGAAAAAATGAGAAAAAATTGATAAAAACGTAAAAAAATGTTCGGAAAGTTAATAAAAGTATTATAAAATAAGAAAAAAAATATGAAAAAATTATTCGGATAAAAATATTCTAAAACGAAATAAAGAAAGTTAGGGAAACGCGGTTTTCGGCAAAAAAAAAAGTTGAAAAACAAGGGAAAAAAATCAAAAAGAAGTGTCGAAGCCGGGGGCAAAAGTTAAGAAAAACAACTTCAAAAATAAAACTCAATTCCTAATATCTCTTTCAGAAGTTTTACTTCAGTTGTGTAGGCTTATTTATAAAGGTGAGGCACATCATTTTTTTCAAATAGGTTAGGTTAATTTGGGTTATGATATTAAAATGCTTTAATTTTTGCTTTAGAAACAATAACTGATCCCTTTAATTAGGACAAGTTCGGATATACAAACATTTTAAAAATAAATCCTGAATTGATATGACAATATTTACTAAATTCTTAAAAATTTAGTTTTTCCTTTGATGGCCGTAGAAAAAATGCTATATTATAATGGTCGATATGCAAATCAAAGTACTATTAAAAACGGTATTTTGCAAAGGAAAAGATGCGGCGCGATTGATCGAATTTGTCCGTCAACCCTCAAGCAAACTGCGAAGTCGTCGAGTTTTAAAGCAAGAACACAATATGTCGATAAATTAAGGGGAAGAAAAAGAAAAATAGTCTTCACGTAGTTACTACTCATCATTACTATAAAATGGAAGATAAGACAAAAAAAAAAGTATTGAAAGTGAAAAAACTGAAAAGTAGCGACTGGCGACAGGTTTTACTTTTAATAGGTACCTACTGTTTTTTTCGGTGCGTGATCGAAATTACAATTAACCAGGTATTATTATGCATTGCAAAATTCCGGAAAACCGGAAAAGGGTCGGTAGTTCGCTATGTTTATTTCGACAGTATTAAGCGCACCTGAAAGTGAAGGCGCTTCAAATTGAATCTCAGTCCGACTGAAAATGACGATATAAAACTTGAAATTTACTTTCCAAGCGGCTTAGAATGCTCTAGTAAAGTCCAAAATATTTAAGGGTTGACTTGAACTAAGCGACTTCCGATCACGACATGACTTAATCATGCCTAACTTCCCAGCAATTATTATTGAGTTACTAGTAAACTATGTTTTACCATTTAGTGTAATTGAAGTTTAAAATTTATATGGTCTATATAATCTGCTATCAATTTTGAAAAAAGCTCTAATTGATTTGCTGTTATACAGGTTATAACCAAAAGGTGTATTTTGCCTTAAATTTCTAAACACCCTTTGTAAAAATTTAACAACACAGTTGCCTTAGTATGTCATTGTCCAGCCTCATGATTTCCTTCATTTTTTTTTAGATTTATTACAATATCTTTATTTTACAAATAATCTCAAATTCTTTTAAAAATGCAACTTTCGGTGCTACCCTATATAACACTAAATCTCTTATTGCATTTTTTTGCCTGCAAAATAAATCCTATAAAAATTTCTTAAATAATATATTTTCGTTGAGCACTTTCCATTTGCAAAAAGAACAAAACTCAGGGAGACTAGAACGTTGTCTAAATATCATTTTAAATGATAGTAACGTAGATGAAAGAGGTTAATTTCCACTACGATGTGACGCCATGCATAGTATGACGGTGAGACATAAATTTAGAGAATAGAACCAACGCCGCGGTATCAAATGCTAAGAAACGGTACTGCTATGATGAAGCTACCTTGATCACGGTCTACGCGAGACCAAACTCCAGGATCTCGCTTTCCACACGGTCCAATCAACGGTACAAAATAGCTCCTCCTGACATGGTACTGACGGTTATTGATACCCGGGGCCAGTTGCGTAGGAGATAAGGATCGAACGATAACGGTATAGGGATGATGGCGATACAAAGGATACGGTGCGACCAAAGTAATTGACCTGACCAGGCTTCCTGCGCGTATAAAATACAATTCCCGTAATGTGCGTGCGCGAATACATCACTGCTTTCCGGCCATACTTCACTACTACGATTTTACGCCGGCGCGGAGGCGGCAGGCAAGGTAATAAAGGATGGAAGGTAGGTTATGTGTGAGATAGAGCTTGTAAAGATAGAGCCCGGTCGGACTGAAAACACAAACCGGCGTATAGCATAAAGAGAGAGAAGAAAAGGTGAGAGACTGGTCGGACTGAAAACACAAGCCAGCCTATTGTAATGTAAGAGAGGGAGAGAGAGTGTGTAGAATGTGTGAGAGAGAGAGAGTGTACAGATGAATGCGTAGTACCTACGTTAATACCTATGCAGTAGCAGTGAAGATGGACATTGGCAGTAGTGGTGGCGGTCCTCTGGGCTGGTCTGGTCTAGGCGGCTGGCTGGCTGGCGACGTCTTCTTCGAGAACCCGGGTGGATTCTGCCTGTTTAGCGTGATGCGGCCCGGTTTTGTTAATTAGCATCTATAGGTTGCGCTATAACTTTCTATGACATGCGCAGTTGCGTTTTATGATGACCGTTGACTCTAACGCCATCTAGTGTAGGTGGCGTTGACTCGAGCGATTACATTCGCGCCATGGCTTCGCGATGCAATCAGTTTTTTTCTTGATTTTGGGTATGTCTTGGGTTACGTTTGGTTAGCACCTGGTTAGTTTAATTTTCTTGAGCCCCCGTAGTGAGCGATATAGTTCGCCCAGCCGTTGTTGACCCTCTAAACGCATGCAATGGCATGCATTTCGAGGGTCAACAACGGCAGGGCGAACTATAGCGAGAGGAGGGCTATGCGAAAAGTGAAATATTACTTATTGTAATACGTGCCCGTACTTTCGATGCACTTTTTACGAAATATTTTGCTTTATCTGTCTAAAAACCAGGATATATTTAACAAAAGTCGTATTCTGCCATCCTAGTGAAAAACGCAGTAATTCAAAAAACGTAGTTTTGAGAAAAACGGGTTTATAACTGGCTGATCATTGTTTGTTACATGTACAGGGTGGCTCGAATTCGTGTCTATGTATGGGGAACTCGAAAACCGTAAGAGATACAGTGTCGGTCAAATTAAGGCAAAATTGCGCAATTAGGTGCCTAACAATATGCCGTTTAGAAAGTTTTAAAATTCCGAGTATTTCCGGAGATATCCGGAAAAAATCGAAATTTTGAAAATTCGTTTTATTTTTTTCCTGGGCTTATTTAAAAACGGATTTCAAATTGAATTGCACTTTTGCATTGCCACTTTTTCCGCTCTATCTAATGATGGTATCTAGTTTGAAATCCGACGCTTCGTCTTCAAGGGACCATCATCAACTTTCTTTTTTTAAATACGAACTTTAATTTTTTTAATCTTTTTCAGCTGGAATTGGCGTTATTAATATGACTATGCGTTTTTATTTTTTTTAATTTTTTTTTAATTTTTATTATCATTTTTTTAATTATATATTTTGCTTTGGCGTAGTTTTAAATAATTTAAGGTAGGTACTTTTGAAATTTTTATATTGTATAAAAATATTTTATTTTGTTTTTTGTATTAAGTAGAAAATTGGAACGTATTAAAAATAAAAAATAGTAAAATTATTTCTTACGAGAATATGGCCATGAACTCTTACTCAAACAAGTTGCTTACTGCAAAGATAAAATATTCTCAACTTTTAACCAATTAAAAAAATTATTTAATAGAGAACATCAACAATTTATAATCATACTACGTGATACTATAGGAACTTTGATGGAAAAACACCTATTGGAATTTTGCTTATAAATAAAATGCACTAAGCAACTTGTTTGAGTAATAGTTCATGGCCATATTCTCGTAAAAAATAATTTTACTATTTTTCATTTTTAATACGGGCTCCAATTTTCCACTTAATACAAAAAACAAATAAAATATTTTTATAGAATATGAAAATTTCAAAAGCACCTACCTTAAATTATTTAAAATCACGCCAAAGCAAAATATATAAAATAAAAAAATAAAAAAATAATAAAAATTAAATAAAAAAATAAAAATAAAAACACATACTCATATTAATAACGCCAATACCATCTGAAAAACGATAAAAAAATTAAAGTTCGTATTTAAAAAAAGAAAGTTGATGATGATCCCTTGAAGACGAAGCGTCGGATTTCAAACTGGATATCATCATTGAATAGAGCAGAAAAAGTGGTAATGCAAAAGTGCAATTAGATTTGAAATCCGTTTTTAAATAAGCCCAGGAAAAAAATAAAACGATTTTACAAAATTTCGGTTTTTTCCTGATATCTCCGTAAGTACTCGGAATTTTAAAACTTTCTAAACGGCATATTATTAGGCACCTAAATGCGCAATTTTGCCTTAATTTGACCGACACTGTATCTCTTACGGTTTTCGAGTTCCCCATACATAGACACGAATTCGAGCCACCCTGTACATTACATCTGTTAAAAATATTGTACTTTTTTTAATGGAATATTATAATATAACTATTTTTTTGCTTTTTTGTATAGTTTTTGTTACTATATAGTGATTTTGGTAAAAAATAATTCAAGTAAATGCGTTTCAGCTTAGCAGTACAATTACCCTGGCCTAGTCATTACTAAGAAAGAATGCAGTAAGGCATTCATTTCTTCCATTTTACTGCATTTCTTACTAGTAGTCTTTGATGTGCCGCCATTGTGATAAATGGAGTTTAAAACATAATCTATCTACTTTTTTTGTGAAACCATACAGTGATAATAATTTTTTCATTTCATAATTTGTTTTTTGGTATCCATGTTAACGATCAACATTATTTTAAAATGGAAGGGACAAATATGATAATAAAAAACAACCTCTCGAACAACCTTTAAATTCAGTTATATCGGAGGTCAGTTTGGGTTAATTTTATTATTTTTTGAGAGCAATAAGGTACATTTAAATGAGGATATAAGCTTTATTATTGTTGTGCATAAATATTTTTTATAGAAAAAATAAAAATTGTTCTATAATTTACAAAATAAATAAATTAAAACTACAAAAATTAATCAATAACTATAAAGAAATAGCTCTAAAAATAGCTACAAAATACATAATTTGTATATCTGATTTTAAACAATATTGCAATAATTCCAATATAAAATGATAAAAGTAGTTTATCTAGATATTTAAAAACTATTCAAAAGAATTATTTTAAAAATTTTTAAATTTTCGGGGTTGCTGGATCATAATTATTGAAATATTTTAATGATTTTTTCCCTCTTTCTGCTATTATCATTGTTATTTCGGTCAAGTATGGACGAGGCTCCGTTTTCCGTAGTTTCGCCTGGGAGCTGTGATGTACCCATTTATAGAAATGCTCAATTTGCATTTCCAAAACAGTAACTTTTACGGAATTGGCAGACTGTACGGCATCGTGGAAATCTTTAAAAGTTCCACCAGATGATTGGAAACTGTCTGCAGTTATATAGATGTGCCCTGGCTCAAAATGCTTACCCATATTTCCTCTGCCTGCATATCAGAATTATTTATTATATAAACAAAGAAGGAAAAAAACGTCCAGTTTTTATTTTGGACCGAACAGTTGTCCAGCCTTAACGTAATATATTTATTGTCCCGATTTTCTAGAAAAAAGGAGTGGAATGTGCTAATAATATCAGAGTCTATAGATATTCTAATAATATCTTCCTTTTTCTGGCCAGCAAAACCCTCGTGCCAAATAGTAGGTTTTTTCTCACCATGTTTTTTTTTCCAACTGGGACAAATGGTACATTAAAAACAATGATTCATGTTGTAAATAAGGCGATTTTATATTGGTCCCTGGGAAGCATAACAACCTATTGCAAATCTGCTGAATGTTATTGCAGACTCTAAATTGTTATTACTCTCCTTTTCGGCATATTCTCTGTACATTTTTCGTGACTCCTCGGTTTTTTTATATGCACAGTGTATGTCTTGCACGTCTTACATTCCGGTTTTAGATTTTCTTTCGAGAGGCAATGATTCTCAAATACTGTACAGCACTCACACTCCTCATGTCCCAGTTTAGTCAAGGAAATGTTTTTAGCCTTAACTGCTATTCTATACAACTCGTATAAGTTGTGTGCTTGCCCAAAAAATCTTTATATACATTAACATTCAGGAGGGAAAATTAACTGCAATAATTGTGCTTGGCATACCATTACGTATCGCGGCATTACTACTAGATCATAGGTTGGTGATTTTAATGTTATTGCCAGATTGCTCGATTTTACTGCGTTTTTTCTTAGTAAGAGATGATGTCTCTGACCCTCTGTACAAAGATGGCTTGCCGCAAGTTATGTCATACTGCATTGGCTATGTTCAACGGGTCTTAGCGATTGTAAGCGCTTACAAGCGCTAACCGCTAAATCGGTATTGAACTACCCCTCAGCAGAAAAGCGAACGTTAGCGTAGTTAGCGCTAAATGAAAGCGCTTTTTTAGTCAGCGGGCTACGCTAGCACCAAAACGGCGAATAATTTCAAATAATAAACTAACTTTTTATTTTAAATTTTAATTATTAAATCGTTTGTTTATGCATATTTATATTAAAGGTATGTAAAAAATGGATAATAATGACGCACTTATAGCATCTAACTGGACTGTGGTCACCTATGCAAGTGGGGAACACGGTCAATTAAGTGACCGTGAGTGGGGATGTTGTTTGTAATGGCAACAACATAATTCTCGAACATAAACATAAAAGTAAGCGATTTTTGCAGAAATTACTATTAGCAATTCGAAAAGCGGTAAAATTTAACTAGATTAGAAAAATGTCTTGTTGCCTAGCTGACAAACGTATAGTTATAGAAACTATTTTTTAAAACCAGAACAAAAATAAACAAATAGGTTATGTTATGAAGAACGTCTTTTGATTTTGACAGTAGACTTTTCCGCAAAGGAGCGTGTCGTGTCGACCAACGGGACTGTTAGCGCTTAAAAGCGATAGCGTAATATGCTAAGTGCCGATGAACATAGCCAATGTTTTCTAGTATTACCGAATAACTGCATTTCAGGTTAATATAATGTGACTTATTTTAATGGCAATACAAATCATTTAATCAGTACATTTTAAAATACTGCATTTCTCGTTAGGACGTATGGTTACTGCGTTTTTTTATTAGTAATTGGATGACGTGACAGAGTTACTGCAAACTTTTTTTTCAAATTTTGAGTAAAAAAATATTAAAAAAAAAACTGAAATCGCAGAAAGGTGGAAAAGACATTTAAGAATATGAATTAACCAAAATCTCAAAATCGATAAAAATCGACTTACTGCGTTTTCTACTAGGACGGCAGTATTATAGTGGATATTACCCATGTCCAACTGCGCATGTTACAGAAAGTTATAGCGCAACCTATAGACACTAGTGACTAGTGTTTTGTTAGCTCGACGCGTGGTGGGTATCGGGTCATCGGCCGGCCGTTAGGTGGGGACCTCGCGCGCACCGCTTTGCGACGAGGCGAGGGTCGCGGCGTACTACCGGTACCGCGCGAGAATTGTGGAAAATTGCAAACCGATTTCCCGACTTTTCGCAACTGAATATTTTATGGAATTGGATTTAGAATGTTTAAATAATTATATTTTACGAAAAAGAATGATGTCGATAGCCCGTAAAATAAGAAAGTTAGCCCGGAGTGCATAACATAGCCTAAAAATATAGTAACTTCGTTACAGTGTATATGCCAATGAGGAGAGTAAATTAATACGTAATATCATTATTTAAACATGGAAATGTGTGTTTTGATGTGTAAACATCTTACGCGGCGGTATGAGGATAAATCTCGGGAAAATGGACGGAAGTGTGAAAGCGGATGTGACATCAAAACCATGCGCAGCCTACTTCAGCGCTTCCTTGTAAAACGTGTTCTTTCTAACACCAGGATATAGGCAACCAATTCTAAATCAGTGGTTGCCTATATTCAGGCGTCACGCGGCCTAAGGTGGCATTAGATTTTCATGTCGATGATATTGATACGAGGATATGTTTACACATCAGGTTCTCGAGTACTGGCAGACTGGGCCAATTTTTTTATTCAATTACTAGTTCTGAAAAAACTTATTTAGTTCTGTTCTAAATTTTTGAATATATTTCCGTTTTTGGCCTAACTGTAGGTAGGATCTACCTACAGTAATGCTCAAAAATTTAGAATACAGAATAAAAATCAGATTCAGACTTTAAAACCTGGCTAGCGCCTGGAAAAGAGATACTGAGGGTTATTGCAAACTCGTCCATAAGAATACAACAGCAACAACTTACAACTTGCTAATATACTTAATCATTTAAAGTGTTGACTTTTTTATTTTACAATATACCCTTAAATTTGAAAATTGTATTAATATTTCCTTTAACCAAATAACGAAATTAATTACATATTTTAACGGTTTCTAATTTTTCTTGTAGAATATTAAACCGCCAAATTTATAATAATATACTGAAATAAAATCTTGCTACACGTTTTGGCGTGCAACCAGACGAAATTATGACGTCATATTATGATTGCTACCGTTTTCAATCCTAAATCTACCATTTTGTATGCGACGAATCTACAGCTTTGGCCCATTTTAGATCTCGCAGCACTGTTACCAGTGCTTTCGGATGGATATCTTGCGTGCCACTGTAGAAATAAATTAATTAGGATTATAGCTTGAAAGGAATCCCAAAAAAAAATATGCTTTATACCGCATTGTGGAGTCGTCTCGCCCTGCTTATTGTACATACGAGTTCGCATGTTTCATATTTAAAAGTAAGAAGAATTATGAACAAAACCTTAGTCGTTGTTCTTTATTAGCTCTCATTTGCCTCCATGACAACCTGATTCCAACTTGAATTTCCTACGTACGTTAAATGAAAAACTTCCACACACATTTTGAAGGGCAATTAAATGAAATAGCTGAATAAATTCAAATTAAACAAACACCTGTTTTGCGCTGCTCCGGATTGTTTCTAATTTCGTCCTAAAGGGCTTTTATTTAATCCTACAAACATAGGAATGCAATCATGCTGGAATTTTCATTATTTTCATGATTTCTTGAGTACAAAGTAAGCTCTGAAACAAACAGATAAGTTTAGGTCGCCTTCATAAGAATTCTAGCAATTTTCAAGCACTATTTAGCTTATGAGAAAAATGCTGATTTATTAGTCAATATATCTGGCTTACTCCGAAGAAATATTAGTTTGCTTCTCAATAAATAATTCTTTCGAGGGAGTGCTATATACCATATCATATTTTTTGCCAGTGGGAAAATTTGTCTTCATTAGTTTAAATTTGGATTATTTTTCGTTATAATTACATCCTTTGTTCGAAAAACGTACGTGTTTGAGCTAAATTACATTTTAATTTAAAATTATACTAGTTTTATGGAAATAAAAACTGTTTAGTTCACATATATGATGACAGCTAAATATTTTAATATAACAAATATAAATTTATACTTGTTTTCACAGAAAATGAGTTTTTTAAATAACACTACCCACTAGCAGCTTATTTTAAAATATCGAAAAGATAAGTCCAGGAAAACGGTTAAACTAAAAATGCAACTTCTTTTTCGCAATGTTTCGCAACATTGCACAACGTCGCATGGTCAGCGTTTCCAGTATCATCAAATGGGACCGGGGCGCGCACTGCATGCAGCGTTGACTCGCAACGTCTTGCAACAAAATGTTTCATTGCTGAAGACTAAGCGTCAGTTTCTTCACAATATTCCTAGCCATCAGTGTGTTTTACAAGTGTTGTACTTAAAAAGCTAAAGTGTGAATCATTTTCACAAATGGACAATAAAAAAGAAAAAAGAGGATAAAAAATCGATTGATATTGACGCGGATCGACTGCTAGTGCTGGTCGAGGCTCGACTCCTTACCTGCAACTACAACATGAAAGACCAGTATGATCACGATATTGTAAACCAAATTTGGTTCGAAATTGGAAAAGAATCGAATGTTCCAGGTATAAAATTTTCAGTTACAGAATATTTAGATTAGATTGAATGAGTAAAAATAACAGAGTTCAATCAGTATAGGTGACAGGTCTTTGAGAATCATTAATGTGTTCTGTCATAAAGTCCTGTCATGATATCAAACCAACAGATGAAACGAAGTAATCGTCAAAATATTCTAGTACTTGCAGCACAGGAGGCTCTCGCTCTCATCATATCACACTCTTCAACGTTTATAATTTCGTCATATACATCAGTAACTATTCCTTCCTTCTTCCTAATCGTATTGGATAGAATACAGCAAAGAGCGAAATAGCATAGATAGTTATACGGATTTTTTTTTACATCAGTCCGAACGCGCATTCGACGATTAGATTTTCCTCTTGGCTGAGATGAATAATGATCGAACAAAGCGTTTCCCAAAATGTTTATTTTAATAATAAGCATCATCTGCCAAAAATACGTATGGACATAAAGGTTCGATCTCAGGATCTATTTTTCGCGACCGTGGCAACGTTTGCTCAAAAAAATTATTTCCAAAATTCGAAGCAGCAAACACAACTCCATCACCGGGCCTCGCCGATTCTCCTACGTTTATAATCGAAAAACTACCCTCCGCGTCAACAACTGCTTGCGGTGTTTTTAAATAATAATGTTTGTAATTATAGCAAGCAGATTATTATTATTATTATTTTTAAATTAAATGACAGAAAAGCACCCGGAACGGACCACATCCCAAACGAACTTCTGAAATATGCCGAACCTGAGCTAGCGAAACAGCTAAAAATACTATACAACAAGATTTTAGAAACATCGTAAATACCTACAGAATGGCACAAAAGTATAACTGTCCCCATATTTAAGAAAGGACAGAAAACGCATCCGGACAACTATCGGGGTATAACGCTCTTGCACTCTAAAAAATTATGAGTTAAATTTAACTCAAAATGAACACAATACTTTGTCAAAACGGGTCCACAAAGAATTGTGTAAAATTTCTACACAAAATGTTTGAGTACGTCTTACTCATAAAAGTGTGGGAAATTTTACTCAATATTTACACAATCTAGTGAAGTTTAAAATCAATATTTCGTTAAAATCAAATATCTTTTGAGTTATTTTCCCTTATAATTCGTAAATAGGTCACACTTTTGCCCTAGTTTCTTCACCAGCCCACTCAATGATGAGTTAATTTTACTCTATTGTTAGTAACTTACTACTAAAAATTAGGTTTAATGAACTAAATTTTAGTTTAAAAATATTCATAAGTAACTCATTTTTCAGTAATAACCTACTAAAAAATGTGTTTTTTTTTTTAATTTGGTTTCGAGTTAGCTTTAATGTAATTTTGCTTCCATGAAACTAGAAATAACGTAGAAATTAGCTCCAAACACGATTTATTACGATTAAATACAAGCTTCTCTTCCAAGATATCAAATCACACTCTGCTTTTGCCAATAATATTCACAGTCGAGGTGCTGACATTGTTGTTCTAAGCAGCGTCGCATCGGGAGGGCCAGTGGCGGGGAATCACATGAGCTAACACGGCCTTCCTGACAATGGGGCGTCCTCGCACCTTCCTTCTTACAAAGATTGATACTGTGAAGATAAAAGAAAAGCAAAACAACAGACAGAATAAACAGATTGTCGTCAAATGTCAAATAGTCATGTAATTCTACACAGTGTACAGCTTGATTTTAAATGTTATTTTTTGGCCATTTCATTGAGTTTAGTTAGGAACCCCACAGCCTATAGGCTTTCAAGTAATTTTTGCTTACACACACATTTGGGCACCATATTGTCGAAAATATTTAGCCTGAACATAATTTCAGGGATCTTATATAGCCCAAATATCGTTTTTGGGGACCTGCACCTAAATTTTATTTCAAGGATATTGTTTACCAAGTCCAACCCTGTAAATCTTGCGACCTTTGCCTAAATAATATTTACACAAACCTTATTTACTTAGCCCAAATCTGCAAATTTGGGGACCTTTGCCTGATCTTAATCAGGGACGTTAAGTACCTAGCCCAAAAATTTTAAATTTGGGGACCTTTGCCTGATCTTAATCAGGGACGTTAAGTAGGTACCTAGCCCAAAAATTTTAAATTTGGGGACCTTTGCTTGACCTTAATCAGGGACCTTATTTACCTAGCCCAAACTTGTAAATTTTGGAACCTTTTAATATAGCCTGATATATCAGAGAAATTCAAACATAGGCTGGTGTACCAGGGACCTAAAAAATAAAGTAAAAAAAAACAAAATCAATTTATGCATGCGAAGCAGGGACCTTTACGCACAGCCTCATAACAGGGACCTTCAAACATTAGCCTGGTGTACCAGGGACCTCAAATTTAAGGTGAATTCGTACCTAACAGCTGTTACCTGTACCATTGCATTTTGATGGGTTCTGGATTAATAACGCATAATTGTAAAAAGTACTTAATACAGCGATTTCAGGTTCGCCAACCTAAGAAAAATTATTCTCGATTCATGGCCCTCTGAGATGGAAAATAATAAATGAATGGATTAATATACTGTTTTGCAAGTTATATGTTACGGCACGTATATAGATGGTGGGATACCTATAATCATGAGTGATTACCTAGATTACGTATTAGGTATATACTTATTTTTACGGTTAGCAAAATATTCAAAGTCAAATCTCTATTACGTATAACAGCATGAGAATAAACTATAAAGTGGTTCCAAATGAATGACAAATCAGCGCGTACTGATATACTATAGAGCCTATACAGCAATGTTAAAAAGCAAAATGGTGTCCTTACTAACAAATATACCTATATATAAAGTAGGTAGGTAGTATTTTACTTACCGGTCTCTGTTATGAACTTATAATCCAATTCATTTTTAATGCAGCTACACCACGCTTTTTTCAGTTTAAACTGTAGTTTAAATATAATTTTTTCCAATTTCCAGCATCAGTCATAACTAGCACGACTCGCAATTTTCGGCCGCTCGCTAGGATCAACCCAACAACCGATGGCAGGGCAGAGTCCGGCAGAGCACGTGTATTGTTCGTGCATAGATCTGCTTGATATGATTTACACTAGCACAATAATAATTATTTGCCACTTTAATACTAGAAATTTGATCGCGGCTTGATTCCTACGTCTGCATCTGCTAGTGTGTCTTAATTTAACTAGAAATACGCGTAGAATATCTACGATTGGAAGGGAAGGGATTGAATCACACAAAATTTAGTTTAAAAACCACCTAATTACCTTTTTATGAGCGTATATTACACAAGTATAGGTATTTTTTGGCAACTAACACAATAACATGTTAAATTCACTCATTTTTTATTCATTTTAATGGGCTCACTCAAAATTTCACTAAAAATGCAAGTAACTCAATAATAATATTCTTAGTTGTACTCAAGGCGATTTTTTACAGTGTGAATACAAGCATGGAACTTTTTACTACCATCTTGAAGGAAAGACTTGAAGCACAAATAACAAATAGGGAGGATCAGCAAGGCTTTAGGCGAAACAGATCAACGACGGATGCCATATTCGTCATCAAACAAATAAAAGAAAAATCAACCGAATTTAACACACCTGCGTACGTCTGCTTCATCGACCTGACCAAGGCGTTCGGCAGAGCTCGCCTTTCCGATATCATAGGCATACTGATGGAGAAGGAAAGGCCAGAAGCCTTTGTAAGAGTTGTACGCAGTCTCAATATGAATAACACAACTAAAATAAAGACAGGAGATGATTATACAGAAAATATACCGACACCAGGAGGCATCAGACAAGGGGACAGCCTTAGCCCATTTCTATTTAATCTCCTAATGGACAGAATTATAGAGGAAGTGACATCACTAAATATGGGATACCGTATGGGACAGAACAATAGAATCAGCATGGTATGCTATGCCGATGATGCAGCCATAATAGCGGAAACGAAAGACGATCTACAAAGACAGCTGCACAAATTCTACGAAATAAGTCAAACGATGAACATGACCATATCTATAGAAAAAACTAAATGCATAACCTTTGCCAAGGAACCTGTAAAATGCAAGCTTGAAGTACAAAACAAAATCATCGAGCAAGTCTCACAATTTAGATATCTGGGTATGGATCTGTCGAGCTATCACGACCCAGTAAGGGACCTGAGAAACCAGATCGTCAAAGCGACTGCCATGTCGGGCTGCATAAGACAGATTGTGTGGACGAATGAATACATGCGTAAGGTCAGCAAGGTCAGGATCTATAAGACCTGTATTAGGCCGATCATGACATACGGAATAGAAACCCGAGTAGAAACCAACAAAACGAAAAGTATGTTGCGAGTAGCCGAAATGAAGACGCTCAGGACTATTATGGGAAAAACGAGAATGGACCGAATCAGAAACACTGACATCAGACAACAATGCGGGGTACAAGACATCGTAAGATGGGGAAGACAAAGGAAAAGGCACTGGTACGCTCACGTAAAAAGAATGGAAAGGAATAGATTGCCACGCATTGCACTTGAAGGGAAACCAATAGGGACAAGAACAAGAACACCCAAGAGATGGAAGGACAGCTGGCAGTCCACCTCCCAGGAAATGATACGGAGGAACCCTCGAGATTAATAGATCACAAGATCTCAAATAAGAATAAGAAGAAGAGAAGAAGATTATTTATGATACGGCTTTACGGAGTTGGATAATTCCATAACTCTGCAAACTGATCGGCAACTTTTCGCCACTTTTCTGGAGTTGGAGTTGTCTTTAAATACCTTCATTGGAGAACGCACTTGCCATATTGCAGAACTCTTTCTTCGGCTGAAATAATCCTCCTATAATTCGTATTCTGCTTTTTTATTCTGTCTTTAACAAGACTAAATTTTTATTGATCGTTTGTTAGCTTACGTTTAAAATCAGAAATTTTTTTTTAGGCTAATCATGTGAACCCAGAATCTATTTTCCCTTTGATTTCCCTCATCCAACAGCTCCAAAAATTGCCACAACAAAATGTTCACCTCTGGTTGCCTGATCATTTTGACCACTCAATATCACTAAACAATTTGTCAATTGGTATAGAATGGGGGAAGGAGGAGAGCCAAACTCTAAGTGTGGAAACGCACCAGCAGCAACTTTTTGTTGCGCAACGTTTCGCAATATTGCGCAACGTTGCAAGCTCCAAATTTCCTTTGGAATCAGATGGAACAGGCGCGCACCGCGTGCAACGGTGCCATGCAATATTTCGCATCGTTTCGCAACGAGAGGGCGATGTTGCGCCGCCAAAGAGGAGTCGTTACGTCAGTTTCTTCGCAACATTCGTGAGGCTAAGTACATTTTTCACGCTTTTCAAGAACAAGGGTCATAAAATGGAGAGAAAGAAGAAGGAGAAGTCTATCCATATCGACGAACCGATTGACGCGGATCGATTGTTAGTGCTGGTCGAGGCTCGACCAGCTATATACAATTATAACTTGAAAGAACATCACAACCAAGATATTATCAACAATATTTGGTCCGAAATTGCAAATGAATTAAATGTTCCAGGTATGTAAATACATAATATCGAGCATAATATGATATAAAATGTTATACTTTTGCGTTCCAAAATTAATTATTATTTAATTATAATTTAAATATTATATTGGTCAAATTAATCTAATTATTATGTCTATAATAATATTAGGTAAAAGTGCCATACGTTCTTGCCATGATATCGAACCAGCAGGTGAAATGAAATAATCGGCAAAATTTTCTCGTACTTGGTAGGCAGCTCGGGAGGCCCTCGCTCTCGTCATCTCCCTCTGAAGGTCACACTCTTGATGATTTATCATTTCATCGTGTACATCTGCAACTGTCCCCTCCTTCTTCCTAATCATATTGTGCAAAACACAGCAAGCTGAAGTTATCGACTTTGCAAAATCTGGATGAACTAACATTGGTCATTCGAATATACGGAATTTTTTTGACATCATTCCGAATGCGCATTCGACTATTCGACGAGCTCTAGAATGTCGATAATTATATATTTTTCTCTTGTCTGACGTGAGTGATGCAGGAGCAAAAGGTTTCATAAAATTTCTGTTTAGTGAATAAGCTGTAACAATTTAAGTTCCTGATGTTGTTTTGGAAATATTCTAAGTTGCCGGATAGGTCGCGAGTTTATCTTATTGGTAAGTAAGGATTTTTTTTGGGCGCCAGAAATTCCTCAATTCTCAAAGAACTGTCAAGTATCACCAATAAAAGCTTAAAAGCTAACTAAAATCACTTGATAGACGTTGAGAACTGTAGAATCTCGTTCTTGCCGGAAATAAAAAATGTTCTTAAAAACAAATTTACAATAATTTTATTTCAATAAATACTATTAAAATAAACAATCCAAATTACAACTTTGTTGAACAGAGTTCCTCTAGAGTTGAAGAATTAAATTGATGTTAGATAAAAAAACAATTAAAATATTAATCTTTGAAATTAGTCAAAACCAAAAAAAAATTCTGATCCAGCAGTGATTTTTACGTTTGCAAATAAAATACTTAGCTAGATTAGACGCTCAACCGTGGTTGGACACACTTATCTTCACCTCGTTACCTTTTTCTCCAATTGCCTGTTATTTGTTAGGTCTTTATGGGTAAGGATAACACCAGAGGGCAAAAACGTCTTATAGAGCTGATACGTCTAATGCTGCAATGGTACACTCGGTTGATGCTTGATTATCAATCCAAGCTCTTTGACAAATTTCCGTGAAAATATGCAAACAGAAAAAACTTGTTTTAGACCAGAATGTTGGTTGATATTAAACAAAAAAATGAACAATAATGAACAGTAATTGAAACAATCTCATCAAAATATTTCAAACTCTTTTACTTAAAAATTAAATCTACGATCAAAAATTACAAGATTTGAAAATGAAGGATTAAACTATGATTAAAAGAAAAAACAAGATTCGTCAATGAATCTGATAAAACTATGTTCCAAAATACAAAAGATCGTTAATGAATGATTAAACTATGTTTAAAGATACAAGATTCGTCAATGAATCTGAAAACACTATGTTCCAAAATACAAGATCATTAATGAATGACTAAACTATGTTTAAAGATACAAGATTCGTCAATGAATCTGATACTCAAGTCTACTTCAAAAAAAAAAATGATTAAATTTGATTTAAGCACACTTTTAAATAAGTGCCAAATAAAAGTCCCCAAAAAAAAATTATTTAAAAGAAAGGTTCTAAAAAATAAGCTAAATACTAGTCAAAAATTGATAGAAATATGATTACTTCAAAATTACAAATTAATAAATATGCAAATTCTTCCTAAGTCAAATTTATGCGATGAGAAAACTGTATGTGCTAAGATCACAATACAAAGCTGATCGACATTTCACATTATCTCACTGTTCTCCCATTTCATTCGCCAAAGTGAGCATTACGAGCCACAAGCAAAAATAAACCGAGCAAATTTAGCTATAAGTTAACAAGGAGCTAGGTTTACAAAGATAGAAAAATTATAAATTCACCGTCGACTGTCGCATCGGTAGAGATTAGAAAAAAAAATCTAATGTGAGTTCTCAAAGAAATTCAATATTATATC
Source organism: Pissodes strobi (assembly GCA_016904865.1). Classification (NCBI taxonomy): domain Eukaryota; kingdom Metazoa; phylum Arthropoda; class Insecta; order Coleoptera; family Curculionidae; genus Pissodes; species Pissodes strobi. Next base: position 1,003 of record MU190130.1, on the reverse strand, counting down.
TCATAAATTAGAAATAATATAAAAGAAACTCACCTTAGACCTTTAGAAAGTTGAATTTCCCAAATCCTCTACCGGCACTGAACTGGAGGTCTATTTGGCACTTATCCGTCTCTTGGCAAATTTGGCATGGGCCTGAGTCGGTTACCCGACTTTTAAAAGTGGCGGATCAGAACCAGGAATTAGCTAAAAACACAAAAGGCCAACAGAAATCGGTAATAACGTTAGGTTAGTTAAAAATTCTCCTTGCTGACTTCAACTACGCAGTTAAATATTCCTGTAAAAGTTAACGAAATTTACGATAAATATCCTAAAATAGATTGAGTAGAGGGTCCACTAAGATCATTTATTCAACAATACTTTACAAAAAGCCCAAGATGGCCCGGAACAATGATGAATACAATTTCTAAATCTAGATTAGAAATCTATAATAGATTAAAGTATTGTCGTCTAAATCATTGATTGAAAATCCCTCTAGAACCTGAAAATTGTCTTTAAGACACTCCTAAAACAAATAAATTTGTTAACTTTAAAAGCGGAATGTGCAAAAAAAACCAAATCCCATTCGACCAAAAATAAAAATGGGCTCTCACCTTCACGACGTGAAATTGGAGACAAAAGTATTTCGCCGTTCGATTTTAGAACCGGTCCAAATCGCATTCAAAGGAGTAGGAGGGAGACCATCAATTAAAATCACGATATTACTATCGCCCTCTATTCAAAGGCCAGTATAATAAAAATATTTTTATAGAAAACGACGTAAAACTAATACGCCTATAATTCTAATGATAGCTCCACCTATGTACAAAAGATCTAACTTCTAGCGAAATCCTACCTAGGTACCGAAACCAAATCGCATGTATATTTGCATAAAAATCACTTTGCAATATAAAAATCTTAAAACCTGAAAAACCATGTAACGAATTATTTCGTTACAAAGCTTCATCTCCTAAATATACTGTCACGACTAACAACCATCCGAACGTTTTTGTGCTACCCTATAGAA
>MU190129.1:23834-45646 GCA_016904865.1 Pissodes strobi | reverse complement strand
TGTAGTTAGCTCCTAATAAATAATTTTTAAAAAGAGATTTTTGAAAGTTAAATACTTAAGTGGCGCAGTTGGTAGGATTGTGCGGTAGTGCTCATCAGAAAGCGACCAGAATCTTCAGGCCAGATCCACTACTTGGGTTATCCAGCCTTTCAGCGCAATCAAAGGGACGAAGCTACAGCAGACCAGACAAACCAGCAAACTGTAAGTGCAATTCCTTTCGTTTCTTTTTGACCCTCTGTATAAGGTACTCGGAAGGTATAGATAAGCAATTTAATTTTAATTTCAGTCTATTTGAGACAAATTTTCGCAGTCTATTGAAGACAATTAGGTTAGTGAATTAATCTATCAAATAATTTTATTTTAATTTTTCAATCGAAATAAACGAAAAATAATAATTATTAAATAAAAGAAAATAATAATTTTATGAACGAATTAGACGATCTCGTAGAGAAACTAAATTCGTTGAGTTTCAAGAAAAACAGTACTCCAAGTACAACACTAGAATCAAGTATTAATAGTACTGCAGGTACAGCGGTTATAGACGAAATTATATCTAGTACTGCAAGGACAGATATAATTGGCAGCATGCCTAACGAAAACGAAGATAATCAAGTTAGAAATAATATGAATTGGAATCTTTTTAAATCTAAATTAGACAATATCAAACCGTATGATGGCGATAGTAACACTCTAAACAAATTTATTTTAAAATGCGAGAACTTAATAAGATCTTATGCCGTATTAAACGATGATGAATTGAATCAGCATATTTTTGACTGTTTTCAGGAAAAACTAATCGGAAAAGCCGAAATTTTAGTAGGAAATAGATCCGAATTGACAAATTGGAATGATTTAAAATTAGCTTAATACAATGTTTTGCTGATATGAGAGATTTAGATTGTTTAGTACAAGAATTAACGCGAACGAGACCCTACAAGGGAGAACATTTATTAAATTTTGGTAGCAGGTTGCAATTATTAAGAAGTAGTGTAATACAACGTATTAGCAATGATAATACTCTTGATCAAAATCTAAAACTTTGTCATATAAATCTATACGACAAAACAGCGCTTAACACTTTTATAGCAGGTTGTTCAGGAATTCTGAAAAATAACATGTATATTAGAAAACCAGACTCTCTGGAAGATGCTATGGGTTATGTAGCCGAATTTGAAAATTTTGAACGATTATATGGAAATTTAGGACAAACAGGAAATCCTAATAAAATAAATAACTCTATTAATAGACCATCTAATCATCAAAATCCCCAATATTTTCAGTCGAAGACAAACGCAAATTTCCAATCAAATTTTAATCGCGTGAACCCAAATTTTGGTAACCAAAATCAATCTAATATGTCTTTAAAACCTTCATGGCCCTCACAACCTCTAAATATTCAACCGAAACAAATGCCGACCAAACGTTATCCAATCAATCGAGAAGTATTTGGACCACCTCGTAATGTATTCAAGCCAAATCAAACTCCACCAAATCAACTTCCAAAACTAACTCCTATGTCAATTGTATCTAGAAATACAAATGGATTCTCTAAAATAAATCCCCAAAACCAAACCTTTTCTAGACCAATTACTCAATATCAAAGGCAAGTTCAACCATATCAAGCCCAAAATACGTTTTCGAAGAACTTTATTCAAATGAATTCGAGAAAGATGAATCGAATAATTTCTCAAACTCATATTCCGATACGTATTGTGACGAAATTCCCTATGAAGAACAAGATCCTATAAATATCAATAATCAAATCGATTATGACGATAATGCCCAAATAGAACAAATTCACGATTTATCTGTAAACGATAATAATGAAAATTTTCTATACCCAGGCCCATCAAAACCACAAGCCTGACGGAAATTAATATTTCCACTAGTAACGCCTTACCATATATACAAATCGAATACCCGAAAATAAAATTATTAATCGACACAGGCAGTTTTCGTTCTATTTTAAGACCTACAGTGGCTGAACAATGTTTCCCACAATGTATTTATCGTTCTCAAAATATTATCAAAACCGCCATAGGAAGTGAAAATACCCAATTTCAAATCGATATTCCAATTTTTCTAAAATATGGTAATAATCACGAAATTAATTTTATTCTTTTTGACTTTCATAACTTTTTTGACGGAGTTATAGGACTAACTGACTTAAAGAACATGAGTCTAAATATCGATCTAATTAATCAAAGATTGATTGGACCTGATATCGAAATTCCATTCAAATATAGAGAAAATTTGGGAACAGATTTTTCCATTACTCTTAATCCAAAGGAAAAAGTACTAAAGAATATTCCAGTTAATATTTATGAAGGCGATATTATTGTAAAAGCAACACAGCTAGATAAGTTAGTAATTCCACCCGCACTTTCTCGTGCAAATAACGGATTTGCTATTCTAGAAATTCAAAATCCCCATGATAAATATATAAGTGTAAAACTTAAAGAACCATTAAAAGTCGAACCGTTTGAACAAAATCAATTCGAATTATTTAATTTCGAAACGTTTACTCAGAATAAAAAATGCAATCAAGAAAATAAAATTTTCGAAAATAATTTAATTCGTACGCAACACATGAACCCGGAAGAAAAGGAAGCGATTTCCAAGTTATGTAAAGAATTTTCCGGCATATTCTATCAAAACGATAAAGAATTATCTTTCACATCCAAAATTAAACATGAAATTAGGACAACAGACGATATCCCTGTACACACCAAGTCATATCGATACCCGTTTGTTCATAAAGAAGAAGTAAGACGGCAAATAAATGAAATGCTCGAAAAAGGAATAATAAGACCATCCAGTAGTCCTTGGTCATCACCCATCTGGATTGTTCCAAAAAAGGTCGATGCTTTTGGAAAGCAGAAGTGTAGTATTGTTGTAGATTTTCGGAAAATTAACGAAAAAACAATTTCAGATCGATATCCTGTAACAGTTCGATTTTGCCAATTTTAAAATTTCATTTATATGCCGCATTTAGGGAAAAGCCTATGCTGTATTTTGCACTCATCGGTTTATTAATTCTGAATTTAATAATTCGCTTGAAATTGCCTCTTTTCTCAATGTAAAATTAACTATATTTTAAGTATAGGTTAGCTATATATTTGTATTCTTAATCGATGTATGTACCTTATTATTAAGTTAACTTGGCTTATATTATCGTAACAGCCAGCTAGTCGATTTATATTTCTAAACAATTCTGTTAGCCTGCAAATACGCTGCATTTGACTTATTGAACCATAATTTAATTTCAGTTTGAATATTCTATTACCTTTTGAGAACCCTACGTTGATGTTCCGGAGATCGTTTTTGGACCTCTGCTTCAAATATATTTCTCGTTCGGTACAGCTGACCAGTTTTTTGTGAGGTTTTTGCCAAATAATAGGAATGGGCTACGTATCGCGCGTTTTTTCATTCTCGATTTAGATTTTTGAAGGTTTATTATTTCTGTTAGAGCATTTCCTAGCCTTTCTGGAAGAATGTAATTTTAGCTCACTATTCGTGGCTTCCGCCGTCATTTATCATGATAATAAGCGAGAATTAAGGCGTTTATTTTCTTAGAATTATTCCTTGTATCGAAACACTCGTGAAGTTTTCAGCCCATTACTACTTGTTTCGCAGTATTTAATTTAAGGCAAATTGACGGACGACGGAAGGAGGTCTTTTCTAGTTTTGTTCGCCTGGGGAACGTTTGCCAGTATAGCGAGAAATTGCACGTTTTGCGTATTGTGAAATAATACAACCCTTTTGAGGGGATTTTTCGTGCGTTTCTGTTTGTGTTTTGACACGACCGATTATTCGGGCTCTACAAGCTGTACTAGGTAAGCATTTTCTCTGGATTCCTTTTTCTGTGGCCTATGAAGCACTTGACCGCCATTTTGCTAATTTTTTTTTTATTTCCATTATTTATAGCGGCTTCCACGTTCGTCCCATAAGACCGAGACCGTCGAATATCCTCTAATATACCCTCAAGTCCGAATCTGAGGTAAATATCGCTACCATTTTTGCCTAAATTAATGAAATTGACTGCTTATCTACCTTTTATTTTTTTGTGCACATAACGCCATTTGCTTTTCCCATGTGTTATCTTATCTACTCCATTTTACCTGATCTGAATTTTTATTTTAATGCAACTTTAATTTTGATCATATGGGGAAGTTATATATTCTTTTAGGGGTGATTCATATCTATCTTTTTATATTCAAGTTGCCGGAACCTTAATATCTCTTTTATTTGCTTTATTGCACTGTAAGTCCATGGGGTTTTTTGTCTGGGAAAATTTGTTTTATAAAGAAGATGTATTTATGCAAAGAGGGAGGGGGTCTATGATTTTTTTATTAAAGTAAGGGGGTCTATGATTTTTTATTAAAGTAAGGGGGTCTAGGATTTTTTTTTATTAAAGTAAGGGGGTCTAGGATTTTTTTATTAAAGTAAGGGGGCTTCATTTAATGCGTACTGGATTATTTCAGGGTTCTTCTGCTGGGCCAGAAATTTATTTGAAGGACTGCACTGTTCTTCTACTGGGCAGAAGTTTACTTGATCAACCAATTCCTTCTGCTGGGCCAGTAGTTTACCGGGTGAACCAATTCCTTCTGCTGGGTCAGAATTTCTCCTGCTGAACCAATTTCTTCTGCTGCAACTTCTTCTGTGAAAGGCCGGAAGCAGGTCCACAACCTTTTTTTTTTTTTCCCTGGAAGGCTGATGAAAGGCCTTAACTGGTGGTTCCCGCACTAGAGGCCATCGACAGAGTTCGACGACGGGATTTGGGTATATGTTTTATGTTTCATTGTGTCTTATGTTTAATCTTCGCTTACTTTTATTGATATAAATCACACATTGAATTGAGGTAGCTCATTGATTTTAATTAATTTAATTTACATTTATTTACTGGTTTATCGGACCAGCTAATCAAATTGCTTTGATTTGTTTTCTCATTTTAAAAGATAAGTGCTGGCTGGATAACTTCATTTTTTTTTCATTAATTTTTCATTTCATTAATTAGTCGGCAGAGATAACTGCTCTGAATTTTATCTTTTTATCATATGAATCAAGCTAACCAAATTTTTAATCTGATCTGGTGCTTTTATTAACTTCTCAAGTTTTTTTGATCTAATCATTGTGTCCGCTCATTGCGGCATATTATCACCATCAGTGCAGCTATTAGCGCACGCCTACCTAGTTGTAAGAAGCTTAGTCTGCGCCAAGTGATCACTTTGATAAGTAGAGTTTAGTGCATTTAGTGATAAGGCATATAGAACTGAGGTTTTCCAACTGAATTGGTCTCTGTACGTACAATCTTCATATTGTACTCAGTTTATTTTATTAATTACTTTGTCATTTAACATTCTTTTGTCTACTCAACCACCTTTTTTTTTTACTTGCTGTGTTTGCAAAAAAAAAGAATTTAGTAGCAAATATAGTGTCATTAAATTTTTAGATTGTTGTTTTCTTGATAGGTTAAGTTGCATGATTATAGTGCCCTAATTATTCTTATTTTTTTTTTCTCCTGATATTCTAACTTTTTTCTGATAGTTCGAAATTAAGAACCGGTTAATTTTATGAGCGAATCTAGCCACTCGGTACAACACCTGCCGAGCTTTTTCCGTTTAGCTGGCTAGAACGGGTGGCGCTCAAACGACCCCACGACAGGGGCCGGGCTTTGTAACGCGACTCTCCGGGGCTAGGTTCAATTTTTTTAATTAATTGGGAAAAAAATTTTTGGGGTTCAATCTTTAAAAAAAAACGTGTTGCAATCCAATCCCAAATATAAGTGATATTTTGAACAAGCTAGGACGAGCCCAGTAGATTTAACTAGTGGATTTCATCAAATCGAAATGCATAAAAAAAAACTCAATCGAAAAGACCGCATTTAGCGTAGAAAATGGACACTATGAGTTTTTAAGGATGCCATTCGGATTAAAAAATGCTCCATCCACTTTCCAACGAGTAATGGATGAAATTTTTAAGGACGTACAAAATAAAATTTGTATGGTCTTTATGGACGACGTAATCGTAATAAGCACAGGCCTAACAGAACATATCCAAAATCTGAAAATAGTATTCGAAAAATTAAGAGAAGCAAATTTAAAAATCCAGATAGACAAGTGTGAATTTTTGTGTAAAGAAGTAGAATTTTTAGGACACGTTGTAACACCCAACGGAATAAAACCGAATAAAAAGAAAATTTCTGCAATACAAAAATACCCCATTCCAAAAACACAGCGTGAAATCAAAGCATTTCTTGGTTTAGTCGGTTATTATCGGAAATTTATAAAAAAATTTGCGAAATTAACCAAACCATTGACACAGTGTCTCAAAAAAGATAGCAAGGTAGAACATACAAAAGAATTTGTTGATTGCTTTAACCCTTGTAAAAATACGTTAACATCAGAACCAGTTTTAGCATACCCTGATTTTTCTAAACCATTTGAGCTGACTACTGATGCTTCAAATTTCGCTATATCAGGAATACTTTCACAAGAAAACCTTCCAATTTGCTATGCATCTCGTACATTGAATCCAGCAGAAATAAATTACTCAACAATAGAAAAAGAACTTTTAGCTATTGTATGGAGTTGTAAACATTTTAGACCATATTTATTCGGACAAAAACTTGTAATATATACCGAACACAAACCGCTACAATGGTTGATGTCATTAAAAGAACCAAACTCAAGACTAATGCGCTGGAGATTAAAACTAGAAGAATTCGACTATGAAGTAAAATACAAGAAAGGAAAAACAAATCAAGCAGCAGACGCACTTTCAGTACACCCTGTAGATATCAACGCCATAGAGACAGAATCAATATTTAACAATTTAGGCGACTCAGACGAAATCATAGAAGAATTTCTGTTACATCGAAGTGAAGAAGATTTACCTAATTTAGACAATCAAACAGTAGAAGAACTTTTGAAATTGAATATCAATGAGCCAAAAATAAACATTATAAGCGACATTCAAATTCAACCACCAAAGATTAAATTACCAGTAGTTCAACCATCCACTGACAATGAAACAGTGCATACGTCAGTACAAAACCCGATATTTGCAATACCAATATCCGAAAGACCGATCAATGAATATAAAAATCACCGACGGAGAGGTAGAAAATATTCAAATACGAAGCGAAAAAGTCTTTGAAAATAATAGGATGTATGTCACTATCTCTAATAGAAATCCAAAACCTCATATCGTAAAATTACTAAAAGAAAATATAGACCCTAAACGAGTTTATGCAATTTTCTTTAGAAACGATTTATTAGCGCGAAATTTTACTGTGACTCTACAAAACCTATTTCGAAACTCTGCATATAAATTAATATATTGTACTACATTTCTAGAAGACTTTGAGAAGCTCTGATCAGAAAGAAAAGTTAGAAATGTATCACACGACTAAAACATGTCATAGAGGCATGAATGAAATGATAGCAGCACTCAGCCGAATATTCTATTGGCCAAGAAAGTCTATAGATATAGAAAACTATATAAACAATTGCGAAACTTGTCAAAAGAATAACTACGATCGAGATCCACCAATAATCAAATTTAACCTCACTCCAACAGCCTCAAAACCATTTGAGCACATTCATGTGGACACTTTCAGAATCAATAGCGAAGCTTTTGTCACCGTTATCGACTCATTTTCTCGATATGGACAAGCCTACCCTCTTAAAGCTATTACCGGAGTAGAAGTGATAGAAAATCTATTAAATTTTATAACACATCACGGACTTCCATTAAAAATTACCGCCGATCAAGGTACCGAATTTAAAAACAAAGAATTAGAAGATTTTTGTAAAATGTACAAAATCGAATTACACTTTACTACACCCAAAAATAGTAATTCAAATTCCCCTGTTGAGAGATTTCACTCACCGATTATAGAAAGTTATCGTTGTTTACAGGAAGACCATAATAATCTAAGTACGGAACAATTAATCAAACGAGCCCGTATGGGATATAGTAATTCAATACATAGGGTTACGAAATATACCCCATCATATATATCACAGGACATATAAACTCAATAAATCCGTTCGATCTTAATGATAATATGATAATTTCAAACTATGTACAAACTCATAAACATCGAATAAGCTCTATGAACGTATAAAAGAAGTCAACGAGCAAACTAAACAGGACATAATCGAAAAGCGAAATGAAACAAGAAACGAACCACCGGATTTTCAATCGCAAAAAAATCGCCTATATAAAAAATAAACAGCGAGGCAAAATGTATCCTAAATTTAAGAAAGTGAATTTAAAAGGTTAAACAGACATCAAAATAAAAACAAATAAAACATCATATCATAAGAGTAGCGCTAGGAAACCTAAAATTAAAATGAAACAATCTTTTCAGGTTAGCGATGCCGAAAAAATTGACGACTCTGTTCCTAGTACTTCACATAGGACTGACGATATGAGCTGACATTCAAGTAATAAACTTAAATAACATAACATACGTTTTTGCATTATATAGATTTAAGTTACTTAATTAATCAATTAGATGATATCGAAAATAATTTTTTAATAATTAGAAATCATTTATTATTATCAAATGCTAGGAATCATATTTCTTATCATGGCTTAGCGAAAAACTTACTTGTTAGAACAGAATATTTAATTCAAATCGCGAGTAATAAGCTACAAAATTAACACCCACATATCCGAAAAGAACGAGGATTGATAAATATTATTGGAAAAGCAAGTAAATGGCTATTTGGTACGTTAGATTCGGAAGATAGTCAACGATATGATGAAGCAATAAATATTTTGAATACAAATCAAAAACAAATTGCCAATGAAATGAAATTGCAAATTTCACTCTCAAAAAATCTAATAAAGAATTATAACAACACGATTATTACTCTTAGCAAAAATCAAGACAAATTTCAACTTGGTTTAAAAACGCTTCCCAATACAATGGAACGAGAAATAAAGTCCTTAGGAGATTATCTTAGTTTTCAAGGCATTCTTACGCAATTAAATTTAGATTGCCAAAATGTAATTATGTTTTTGGACAACTTAGAAAACGCCATTATATTTGCAAAAATAAATGCTCTTCATAATAGTATTCTTTCAAGTTCTGACTTAAAGGAAATGTTAAAATACTTAACAAAGATTTACAGTAAAAATTAAATTCCAAGGTTCCAAAATATATTGTCTTATCAATTTTTTGGTACGCAAATAACTTTTTCAAATTCAAAGCTTATCTTTGCTATTCATGTACCGATACTGAGACCCGAACCTTTTACCTTTTTTCATATTTACCCAGTAATCCAAAATCAAATGATATTTATCCCAAAATACCCTTACCTGGCACAAAATGAAGAAAAGAAACAATTTTCCAACAACGTCTGCTCGACCGTTGAAGAAACATACTTCTGCCTGGAAGAATTTCACCCTCCGAATGTGTCAACAGTTTATTGATGAACACACCGACAGCCGACTGTCCAACTTTCAAAATCAATATTGAAGAAGCAATCGTAGAACTAATCACGAAAGAAATGGTTCTAATCCTGCCAATTAAAGCCGAAAAATTATTAGCCAAATGTAGCAGCGATCAATATTTGCCAATCGAACAATCAGTTCTAGTCAAAATACCTGAAAGCTGCGAGATCCAAATCAATGGAAGAAAATTCCTCAATGATGTGAAATTTCAAGAAGGAATACCATTAATCCTGCCAGAAATCAAACTGTCTGCAATAACGCACGAAACTATTTTGGAAATGTCAAATATAACCAAAATTAATCTTGACGAAATTTGTCGCCTCAAGGATGCAGCCAATCAGCTGACTTCGTTTAGTATCGACAGCCAGCAACCCCAAAATTCGTCATTTTACATCACCCTTGTGTTTTGCTCTCTAACTATTATAATTCTAGCAATAACACAAAGAAGAAAAATCTACCAGTTATGGAGATCAACCCAAAAGAGGAAACCTAGGGAAGAAGAAGAAGCCACCCCCATGGAAAGCATTCCTTCGAAAAAACACTCCGTAATTTTCGAATCTTAAGGATGGAGGAATTAAGTCACCACAACCTGTGGGAATCGGCCATTCAGCATGAAACCGAACCCGTGTGACTGCCCACTCAGCAGATGCACCGATGGGAACTAGATTTAAGCAATGTAATGTAATTTACCTCCTAAGATAAATTTTATGTATGATCATTCTCTATTTAGCTATTGTCAAGTTAAGTCAAACTGTAGTTAGCTCCTAATAAATAATTTTTAAAAAGAGATTTTTGAAAGCTAAATACTTAAGTGGGGGGATTTATTTTTTCAATGTTTTTGTTCTTGGCATAGTTAATGTAACTCATGGGCATTTATTTATTTCTATATTTAGATTTTTTCTCACGTATGTGATAAGCATTGCTACTCAAGTTTCGCTCCTATCAGTATTTAGAACGGCGAACGGAGCCTGACCTGAGTGACATTGCTTCAATTTTCTGCTTGTTCGCTGATATATTATGCTGATGTTGCGTGGAACACTATAATCTGATATCAACGTTTCAAGTTTACTAAGACTGCAGCTGCATAGTATTATATTATCTGCAACTAGTATATCCTCTGCCTGTTTACTGTTCTGAATTTGAAATTATTTTTCTTGCGATTTCTTTCTTTTTTCTGTCTTATTATTCCTTCTTATCCCTAGTTCTTATTTTTTCTCTTTAGTATGTTGCGCTGTGCACATATAAATGTAAGGTCACTAATGAATAACTTTGATGTTTTTAAAGATCACATCTCTAAAAATAACTATTGTATAACTGGAATCACAGAGAGCTGGTTGGCTGCAGATATTGGCAATGAGGCTATTGCTATAAACAATTATAATTTTATTAGACAGGATAGGCTGAGGCGCGGTGGAGGTGTCGGGATTTACATTAGGACGGACTTGTATTTTACTGTTTTGTTGAGCGAGTGCAGTGACGTTGTCGAGCATATTTGAATTAAGACTCAGTACTGCAATGAAACTATCATTGTCGGCAATATCTACAGATCACCTAATACCAATTGCAATGAGTTTCTTGCTTATTTTGAGGATGTTTTGATTGAGTTCTTTGCGGAGTGTGACAGAATTTTGTATTTTGGCGACTTCAATATAAATATGCTGAACAGTGATGTGAACTGGTAAATTACCGATAAATTACTATGGTAATTTACTGTAATTTACCGTAAATTACCAAAAATTAATTACCGTAATTTACTGATAATTTACATAGACAATTACTGGTTCTCGTGTTAAATAATTAACGTTATTTACCGTAATTTACCGTTATTTACTGTATTTTGTTGTAATGTATAGGGTGGTCCCCTATAATGTCCCCCTGTTTAACTTTTTTATTTTAAGTTTCCCGAAAAAATTAAAAGTATAGTTATGTAGGTACTTTTTTCTACGAGTGACCGCAAAGAATCTACTTTGCGCACACTTTTGCATATGCAAAGTAGTACTTTCCTGCACACTGTGCGGGAAAAAATTACACTTATAAATCACACTTGGTAAAAGTTTAGATAAGCTTTAAGTGGGGGTAAACTACTTTGCGTACGTGTTAGGAACAATGTTTTTCTACGAATGAAATAACTATACATTTTTTTCTTAATTTTTATTGGCTCAAAAACATTAACTTATAATTACCTATTTATTATTATTAACAACATTAATATTAAATGTGCAGTTGGTCGCATTTTTAAAATTTATTGTAGATCATGAAGGTAAAAATGTCGTACTAGATGTCATTTCCTGGTTTGTCAGTACTGTCGCGTTGCAAAAGGAAGACATGTTGTTAATAATAACAAATAGGTAGTTATAAGTTGTTGTTTTTGATGGCAATAAAAAATTATAAAAATGTATAGCTATTTCACTCGTAGAAAAAATATTGTTCCTAACACGTGCGCAAAGTAGTTTCCCGCGCTTAAAGCTTATCCGAACTCCGCTTCGCGTCGTTCGTCTAACTGCTTTCGCGTGCGGGAAAACATAATGTTGCGCACTGATTAGGAAAACTACTATTTTTCTGCGTGTTCTGTTGGTACCTCTGTAGGTACCATCAGTTAGAACCATCAGATAGCTCTTGGAAAGTTAAGATAGGAATGTGAAATTCATTTAACTCCATTTTTAATGGCATTCTTGCTACCAAGGTGAAAATTAGCCAAAGTATCGATTGTCAACCGTTTATAGCTGTGAAACTACTGACTCTAGAGGTATAACATGATACATAAATTATGCTTAGAATTTTACGAGAAATCGAAAAATAAATTCATATATAGAGTGATCCATTGAAAAAATTAACTTTTTGTTTTTCCCTGTATACTGATCATTTTTCCAATATTTTTTATACGCAGAAAAAAAGTATTTTTCAATACCTACATAACCATACTTTTAATTTTTTTGAGACACAAAAAATTTAAAAGTTAAAAGGGGGCGACATTATACAGATCACACTGTACCATGTTTGTCAGCAATATGAACAATATGCGTTCGGGGATTTACTGCCGACTGCAGGTTATTAGCCGAACCGGGGATTTACTGTCGGCTGTCATTCATTGTCATTCATTTTGTTCTGTGTTGCTTTCGTTTTAAAATTAAATAATATTTAAGGAAAAAACAATGTTTTATTCACAAACAAATGAAACAACTCTTTGTCCTGCACCGATACTTACACACACCGTAATTTAATTCCCAATTGGTAATTATATGATTATGACAAGTTATTTTTTTATACATGTACATGCTTCTTTGGAAAAAAAGCAATTTTTATTTGTAAACTAGCTGGACGTTTCCAAAAGACAGTAATATACACAATTTACATTAATTTGCGAATGGAAATCGCAATTAGTTTACTTGCAGTTTACGGTAAATTACGGTAATTTATTGTTATTTACCAAAAATATATTACGGTTATTTACCACAGAAATTTATTACCACGGTAATTAATTTTGGTAATTAACACTCGTAAATTACCAGCGTAAATAACCAAAAATATAAATTACGGTAAATTTACATCACTGATGCTGAATAATGACGCGTCGCAGGTGGTCCAATTGGATAATATTCTGAGTGCTTTCAACTTGCATCAGTTAATTCCTGAGCCGACTACAATATGGAATACCAGTTCCACCTTGATTGATTTAATATGTTGTAGCTTGGACGATGTGCTTGATGTGGGTGTAAAGGACATTAATGTTTCAGACCATTTACTGGTTTATGTCAACCTTGATTTTAAACATCTTCAAACCAATAAATTGCATTACAAGTATAGGGTTCTTGATCACATTGACGTGGGTAGTTTTCAAACAGATTTAGAGGGCGCTCCGTGGAATACCATTTACGAGTTGGATGACATTGATGAAGAGGTAGCCTTTCTTACCAATACAATATTATATATTTTTGATATACATGCTCCAGTTAAGATCGGTAAAGGTGTAAATAAAACATATAGCCCGTGGATGACAGATAATATCAAATATATGGAAAAACTAAGAAACCAGGCATTGAATCGTTTTCGCTGCACCAGGTGTCTCGAACATTGGAATTATTAAAAGCAGCTTAGGGATTTAGCAACTTTTCAATCAGAGCTGAAAAAAAAAACGTATCTTAATCATACATTTCACAACTGCAGTCTTAAAGAACAATGGGATGAACTGAAAAAATGAAATATGCTAAATAAAAAAAATAAAAGTATTCCGGACAATTTAAAAATTGTAAACCAAATTAACACATATTTTACACAAATTTTACACAAGATTTTATTAATTTTTATGAGAATAATTCCTTGCTAGATAAAAAGTTTATATCTAATCATATCTCAGAAGAGATGGCTTCTAAGGTTATTCTCAATATTAAATCAAAGGCATTTGGTGCTGATAATCTGAATATAACATTAATTGCTCTTTGCTGTCCTTTTATAGTTCCTTATTTAATTCATCTAATAAACGCCTGTATTGAGAAATCCAATTTTCCAAAAAGCTGGAAGTTTGCAAATGTTATCCCGTTACCAAGAGTCAAAAATCCGACTGAATTTGGACATTTACGATCAATCTCGATACTACCTACTTTCTCAAAAATTTTAGAAAAGGACATGGAATTGCAGATTATTTCTTACGTGTCGAGTAATAATATTATTCCTCTTAAACAATCCGGGTTTAGAGCTGGTTATAGCTGCGCCACGGCGGCGCCGGCGTTGTCTTTTATAGTGGACGACGTGGTAAGGTCACGAGATAAAAATAATGCTTCTGTTCTTGTTCTGCTCGACTACACAAAGGCATTTGATATGCTTCATCATGATATATTGATAGCTATTTTAAAGTACATAGGGTTCGATCGAACTGCACATTCGCTGTTGTCGTCTTTTCTATCGGACAGAGATCAGCGCGTAATCCTCGATGAGAAGTACTCTGAAGAGCTAAGCGTTACGGCGGGCGTTCCCCAGGAAAGCTTCTTAAGTCCCTTATTTATAGCATTTTCGCCTGCAACTTTGTCAAATCCCTTCAGTACTAACTGTCAATATCATTTATATGCTGACGACACTCAAATCTACGTATCTTTTAACCCCAGTCAAGCAGAAACAATTTATGATCAGCTCAATTATGATCTATATAGACTGCTCTGTATTTCTAATGATCACTTGCTTAAAATTACCATCACCAAAATGTTTTGTGGTGAAAGCGTTCGCGATCTGCTTACAGCAAGAATAAAACTTAAATTAGGAGACGACTGTGTCTTATTTAAAAATTCTGCAAAAAATGTAGGCCTTATTATTGACACAAAATTAAAGTTTAAAGAGCATGTAACATTATGCATAAAAATGGCATTCTCTATGTTAAAGTTAATTTATTCACATAGGCACACTCTCACTCAAAAACTAAAGTCATGTTGTGTGAAGCTCTCATTTTGTCACATTTCAGTTTCGCAGATAACGTCTATGGTCCATTTTTGGACTCGGTAAATATTAGGACGATTCAGAGAATACAAAATTCTTGTTTAAGATTGATTTTTGGAACAAGGCGTAGACAAAGAGTATCACATAAGTTGGCCGAGTTGGGATGGCTTGACATGGATCATTAAATTTAAATGCCCTCCATATCTCCACGACAAATTTACATATCGCACAGATGTTCACAATTTTAACATACGTAGACAACATTTATTAACAGTACCCTCTCACAAAAAAAAGTTATTTGAGAAATCATTTTCTTATCAGATTGCTTCTTTGATCAATAAGTTAAGGTGAACGATTTTCAGCCCCACTATCAGTCTTTAAAAGACAAATGTAATACAAATTACTCTGTCAGTAAAAAGCCTATACTTGTGGCTCACATAAAATGTAACATTATGTCATTCAGCCAGTCTCTCTCTCTCTCTCTCTCTCTATCCCCCTCCCTCTCTCCCTCTCCCTCCCTTTCCCTCTCTATCTCCCTCTCTCTCCCTCTCTCTCTCTCTCTCTCTCTCTCTTTCTGTCTTGCTCTCTCGCTCTCTCTCTCTCTCGCACTTTCTCTCCCCTCTTTCTGTCTTGCTCTGCAATCTAAGTTGATAATGTGTTAAATTCTGTAACTTAAACCCCCAGGTTTTCTTAAACTGATTTATTTCTTAAGTTAGTTCTTATGTTACTGGATGGATGGATGTATACATATTTCTTTTTTGTAATTAATTTGTACACTGGAGTATTAAACCTGTTTATTATTATTATTATTATTATTATTATTATTATTATTATATATTTTTTTATCCTCGATTACTTCGGTATTTTATAGTCGGAGCCTTCACACATTCTCCCACAACACTGTTTTCAATTTGCAGTCTCTGCAAGCTTTTTTTAAACTCGTTATGGACCAGACCATTTGAGCTGATCACTAATGGTAGTATTAAAACCTCTTTAAGCTGGTAAACTTGTTTTAAGTTATGAGCAAGGTCCTGATACTTTATTCTTTTATCAACACATGCCTTCTGTACGTTGCCATCCAGTGGTACTGCAATATCAATGAGATAAGCTATTCTTTGGCGTTTTGAAAACAAAGCAATGTCCGGCTTATTATGTTGGATTGATCCTTGCGTTTGAAATTGTTGATCCCAATACAATTTATACTCTTCATTTTCTTTTAATGGTGGTGGGTAATATTTAAAGTAAAATTCACGACCTTGTATAAGTTTGCAAATTTCTGATATTTTTAGGTAGATAATCTTTGCCACGTTGTTATGCCGTTCGAGGTACTGCGTGGGGGCGAGATATGAACAGCCTGAGAAAATGTGCTGTATTGTTTCCTGAGTTTTTCCACACAACCTGCATGTATCGTTAATATTAAGACTTCTGGTAAGTTTCAGGTATGCCCTAGTAGGAGCGACTTGGTCCTGTATTGCATGAATGAATTCTTCAGATTCTCCAGATAACCCACTTTGCTTTAGGTAAGAGAGGGAATCTTCCCGATCGACATGTTCGCTATAAAGATCATTGAAGTACCGTCCGTGCAGTGGTTTTGCCTTTAGTGCATTGATTCTCCCTTCAGTATCTTCTATTACTTCAAGTTCCTGAGGGTTAGATAGATTAAGTGGTGAGTAGTTTTTATCAGCCGCCACTATTGCTCGGTGTAGGTTTGATTGGTTATTAGTAAAAAATTATTTTAATTTCATTTTATGTTTTTACAGGTGTCTTCTACACTGCAAAAGCCACGTCCACCTTTCTTCCTCGGAAGGTAAAGTCTGGTAGCCGACGATGCTGGATGTTGGATTCTACCTTTGGTAAGTATTTTTCGAGTGTTCATACCTACTTTTTGAAGGTCCGTGTTAGACTATTTTAGAATACCGTATGTATATTCCAGCACCGGCACTGCCCAGGCAATCTTTTCTTCTTCAGGTAAGTAACTTTTGGTTATCGTTGTTACTCTCCTATAGTAGGCCTTCTCTGTTTCTTCCTTCATTACCCTTTCCTGTATCTGTCCTGTCTGCATCATCCCCAGATATTTATATCCCGGTGCTCTAAGATCCTCAATTACTGTGTCGTCCATTAATTTGATATTAGGGTGAGCTACAATTTTACCTTTTCGATAGTGTATCGCTGCACACTTATTTAAGCCAAACTCCATGCAAATAGAGTCACTGAATCTTTTCACCATCTCTAGCATACTTTGCAGTTGGTCTGCATTGGAGGCGTATAATTTAATATCATTCATAAAGAGTAGATATAGAGATAGAGAGTAGCCATAGGTTGATGAGTCAAGAATACTGCTTAAAGGATTCAATGCCAGGCAAAACCAAATCGGGCTGAGGCTATCGCCCTGAAATATGCCACGTCGGACTCGAATATTGCTGGTCTCGTAGCCTTCGGCCCCTCGGACTATTAATTTAGTGTTCCACAGTTTCATTAGGTTTTCCAGTAGTTTAACGACCCTGTCATTGACTTTGTATAATTTTAAGGACTCTACTAGCCATGAATGTGGGACTGAGTCATAGGCTTTTTTAAAGTCAATCCATGCTACAGAAAGGTGTCGTTGTTTGTGAATCGCTTGTTTCCCAACAACGTTATCAATGACTAGGAGTTCCTTAGTGCCCTTACTACCATACCTGCAACCATTCTGCTCCCGAGCTATAATGTTATGGTGGTTTAGATAGTTATTTATCTTCTCACAGAGTATTTTGGTAAGTAGCTTGTAGACCGTAGATAGACAGGTAATAGGTCTATATTCTTTTGGATCATCTGTTTTATCGGATTTAGGGATCATGTAGGTTAGACCAGTTATCAGCTGGGTTTTCTAGCAGTTTTTGGAATTGACTTGCCAAAACACAGTGGATGCTACTGAATTTCTTGATCCAAAAATTGTGTATTGAATCTGGACCAGGGGATTTCCAATTGGGGGCAGTAGAGATCGTCCTCCCAACATCCGCAGCACCAATGGTGAAATCATTCATTGGGTTTACGCGTGTCGTTCTTTTTCGCTCTTCATTCAGCCACCCATCTTCGCGATATGGTTGCGGGTTTCCCCATATATTATTCCAGAAGTCAAACATACCTGACATTGGCGGTGGTTGGCCTTTTGTTCTGCTCCAAGGTTCTGTAGAAAAGCTATTGATCTTGTTGGTAGAGCTTTTTTGTGTCTTCTTTTTATAGGCTTCATTATATTTCCTTAGTTTTGAGCCCAAGACGGCTACTTTTTGCTTTAGTTTATCATTATAAGTATATGCTTTAATCAGTCTGTCTGGGTCTGCCCTAGAGATCTTTGCATCTTTTAGAATAGTTTCAGCTATAGTTTTAACCTTTTGAGAAGCTTTAAGTTCGGTATTTAGGAAATTGGTAAGTATACCTATTTTCTTTCTGGGTTTTGTGATATTTTCTTCTATTCTAACTTTTCACGGCTATGCTCTCTTCTAACAATTTTTTCTTTTGGTTTTAGATTAATTCCACTGAGCTCACAGACAGTGACAGCAGCAACATACAGGAAATGTTAAGTATCATTTAAATTAATAATTTCAGTTTTAAACCGATTAAGGATTTCATTTACTTTGCGTATGTTTTTTCCAACGCCTAAATTCTACCTAACTTGGGTAAGCTTGGCCTCAGAGGGAGCGGTATGCCTTCGTACGATAGATGTTTTTCATTGAATAGGCGAAATGCTTCGTCGTTATTCTGTATTTCATCATTATCCTGCTCGTTGTTTTGTGCTTGTGAATGTTGTTCATCTGCTTCCAAACTTCCTTCCTCCTGCTGTCTCAGTTCTTGTTCATTATCATTATCCTCTTCTCTGTTTTGCTGTTCCTCTTCTTCGTTTATTTCGTTTATTTCCTTCCTTACTCTTTGTTTTATGTTTTCCAGTTCTGCTGGAGACAATGCTGATCTTCTTAATATAGAGCTAACTTGACTGGCTAAATTTTGTACTGTGCGAGGTGTATTAGGCATTAGCTCTTGCCACTTATCGGAAAGCTTTTGTCGATATAGTAGCACATCTGTCTCGGCCTTAGTTACTAAGTAGTATGCGTACATTAGCTGAATTAGCTCTTCTTTTGTCCATCGTCGCATACGCCCTTGTCTGTTAAGAGTTTGAGCTTCAACGGGAGGCAGAATTACTTCCTCCAAGTTGGTCTCATCTTCCGTGTTTTCATTGCCGGGCCTTACAGATCCATTTCGAGGGGGTAGCGCTGCTTGCCCCACTTCTCCCCTCTACAGGCTGAACTTCCTGACGGCTCCGAGAGGGGCCAGCCCTATGCCCCTCGCCGCCCTGATTGCTTCTTTCTCTGTCGAAAGCAGTGTTTTATCCTCAATATGACAGGCTGCTGACCCATCATATCGGTGTGTCTGTTTTGGTCCACGGGTGGTATTTCATTTCCCACCATCCCGCCAGCAATGCCGGTGAGGGAACCCCCTGGGGACGCGTCCGATGGGAGACAGACAACTCCACACGGATTATTATTATTATTATTATTATTATTATTATTATTATTATTATTTCTTCTTGATCACACAGTTTCTTGACTATGGTTTCAATTTCGTTTCTTTAGAATTACCGAGTACACACCGTGTACCTAGGGTAATTCTGTTTCGGAAGATGTTGGATTAATGTTATATGTGTCATAGTACTTTACGTACTATGTGCGCGGTGCTCAACACAACTGTCTTCTGCATTGCTAGTAAGTTATGGTTTCCAGGGAGTTGCTTAATAGTTGCGAAGCGTTCGATATCAATCCTGTCGCTCCAATTACTACCGGGACTACTAATGTCTTCATGCCCCACAGTCTTTGTGTTTCAATTTGGAGGTCTTTATACTTTAGACACTTCTCTGCTTCTTTTTGGGTGATATTATAGTCTGAAAGTATTGCTACGTCTATTAGTATGCAGGTCTTGAGCTTCTTATTCTTCAGAATGATATCGGGCTTGTTCGCTGTTACGGTCCGGTCTGTTTCTACTTGCGTGTCCCATATTAGAGTGATGTCTGGGCTCTCGATGACGGGGTCCGGCTTATGTTTATACCAATCTTCATTGACTTGTATTCCATATTCTTTACAAATATTCCAGTGCAGGTGTGCGGCAACTGAATTATGACGGTCCAGGTAGGCTTTTTTCGCCAGGATCGGGCAACCGGATACTTTATGGTGTATGGTTTCAGGGTGGGCTTGGCACAGTCTACATTTTGGGTCTGTGTCAGTCTTCATTACCTTGGCCTTCATATAGTTGGTTGCTATGGCTTGCTCTTGACAGGCCGTGATCAAGGATTCAGTTTCCACTTTTAGGTTGGCGTGGGTGAGCCACTTCCTCGACTTGGTTGTATTGATTGTGTCTTTTTGAACTTCTTTAGCGATCTGTCCATGCATAGTTTTGTTTCTCCAATTTTCTATTAGTTTTTTCTTCATTTCCTGCTGTTGCTTAATATTTTGTACTCTTTTTGTTTCAGGTCCCTTGGAGTTTGCGGCTGTTGTGTCTTCTTCTCCATTGTTATCCTCTGTCATTTTCTCACTTTCTCAATTATTATTATTATTATTATTATTATTATTATTATTATTATTATTATTATTATTATTATTTCTTTCTTTGTTTAGTCTCACATTTACATATGTGGTAAAAGGTAGTGAGGGCTTTTGCAAAACACACCTTGTTGACTTATTTTAGGATTTTCCTGACTATCCGACATGTTTCTAGGATCACTAATTTTTGCATGTCTGTTATTAGTTGATGTGGAAGATTATGTTTCGTGAATCCTCCGGTGGTATGAGGCCTGTGACTGAGATGACTACGGGCAGGATGAGGACTTCTTCCATTTTCCACATTGATTTTGTTTTGTTAATTTTGTCTATTACTGTTATATTTGGTCTATTGTTTATAATTGCTTTATCAGTTATAATTCCTCGGTCCCAGTATATTTTGTAATTCTGGTTCTCGTTGACTTGGTCTAGTGCGTATTTGTAGTACGGCTCTTCTATTGTTTTAATGTTATGTTTGTGGAGTAAGTATTTGTGGAGGATTTTGGCTGTCAAATTGTGCCTGTTTAGGTACTCTGTTTGTGCTAAGATAGAACATCTGATGTTATGTGTTGTATCGTTTCGGGCATGGATTTACACACTCTACAGTTATCGTTTTCTATGTTAGTTTTTGTTATGTACTTTTGGTAATTTTTTGGCGGTACAACTTGGTCCTGTATGGAGAACATGAATCCTTCTGTTTCACTGTACAGGTCTCCGAGTTCGATCCACTTGGTTGACAGCTGATGTTGTTTATCTAGATCGTTCTTGAATTTGCCATGTAGTTTTTTGCTGTTCCATGTCTGTGTAATGTTTGTGAAGAATGTTTTCTTGTTATCTGTTGCATTTGTGTGTGTGTGTGCTGAGTGGTGCGTATTTTTTGTCTGCTTGTTTGATAGACGCGTGTAGTGGTGACTGTGTTGCCTTCATGTTGAAGTATCTTTGTAAGCTATGTATTTGAATGTTGTGTGTTAGTTCGATGTTGATTAGGCCTCGCCCTCCTTGTTTCCTAGGTAGATACAATCTTTCAACAGCTGAGTTAGGATGTAGGGCTCTATTATCCGTTAGGATTTTTCTTGTTAGTATGTCTAGTGCTTGTACGACCGTTAAGGTCCATTGTATTACTCCGAATGAGTAGGTTAGTATGGGTATTGCCCAGCCTTAACTTTATTTTTTGCGTTGAGTCGGGTGTGCATGATTCTTCTTAGCCTGTTCTTGTATTTGTTTTCTATGTTTTTTTTTCATTTCTTTCGTTTTATGTGTAAGTGTTTCGTTTACTCCTAAGTATTTGTATGTTTCGTTGCTTATTATTATCATTATTATTATTATTATTATTATTATTATTATTATTATTATTATTAT
>MU190129.1:0-23824 GCA_016904865.1 Pissodes strobi | reverse complement strand
TTATTATTATTATTATTATTATTATTATTATTATTATTATTATTATTGGATTTAGTATTCCGAGCTCGCATTATCCTCTTAGTGCAGAACGGATAGAACATACGAGACATAGCCGTATAAATAAAAACACAGCTTTAAAAGCAAATCCAAGGATGGGAGCAAGAAGGAACTTTGAAAAAAAGGTAAGAACTGGAATACCAAAAATATCCAATGATGAACAAGTTGCAGCTTTAATAACATTTTTGAGACAAAACTCATTTGAAATTGAAAAAACTCCTATACTTCAAACACATCATTAAAGGGAGATCCTATGGCACTCGACGAGTGATGTGTGTGCGAAGATGTTGATTGACATGGTTCTTGAATAGTTGTAGGTTGTAATTAGAGAGAAACAGATGTCCTGGGAGTGAGTTCCACAGTAATGTTGTGCGCCAGAAAAAGGATTCCTTGTAAAGCGACGTTCTAGGTGTTTCCAGTCCGACAACGAACGGGTACACTCTTGCCGTCTGTCGTGACTGTCTGACAGGCGTTGCTAGGAGCGGGATGAGGCGGACCAAACCCTGGGAACATCTGCCGTGAAAATATCTGTAAAACAGGGATATCTCGGCCACATCTCTGCGGTGTTCCAGACTGTCCAGATCATCAACTTCGGGTCGCCGACGAGATGCACAGCTTTCTTCTGAAAGGAATCCAGCAGCTTTAGGGTGTGCTTAGGTGCGACAACCCAGATGTGTGAGCAATATTCTAAGCACTGTCTTCTTTGTGATTTGTAGAGCAAGAGCAGCTGCTGCGGTGTATACAGTTTTTGTTGCGAAATAGCGCACCAAGCTTCTGCGAGGCTGATTTTGCAATGCTAGCGACATGGTCATGCTAGGACATACTGCTGTTGACCGAGACACCCAGGTGTCCGATTGACGAGGATGAAGGAATACTCGATCCTAGTGAAGGGACTATTCGAATACAAATAATCGAAGTATTCGATTCTGGCTTGCATTCGAATGTATTCGATTCTCAACGAAGAATTCGAATAACAGAAATGTTCGAATGGGCTAACAACGAATTACTCGTCCCTCGAATGCTGGTTGAATCGAGATGCTGGTCTGCCGTCTGAGCAACAAATTAAGCGGGCTTTGTTTTGTATTATGGTGAACAATAATCGAAAACGCTATACTATAAAAAGTATAAAATAGAATTGTTTAATTACTGTGGTAGTTTTTTAATTGTTGAATATTTTTCTTCTGTAGTAAGCATATTATTAATTTTAAATGCGGTAGTCGGCAGGTATGACATAACATATTTTTGCAATATGCAGAAGATAAGGAGTTTTGGGAGTTCATATTTAAATTATTAAAAAGTGATGATTTTAGTAAATATTTAATAAACTTTTACATAATATCTAAACTGAAAAACTTTTTATCAATATTTTATGTTTTTATCGTGAATGCTTCCGCTAATCTCAGCAAAAGATTTTGCTCTTATGCTTAAATGTATCAAGAATGAAGACTTCAAAATCAAGCAATCCAGAATTAGACAATTTGTAAATTTGAATTCGAGAACGAGACTTCGAAGTCACTCGAATCGCTAATTGAAACATTTGGGCTATCGCGACTAATCCAAATAATTCGTTTCTTTGTATTCGAATAATCATTCGATTCTCAAAAGTATCGAATGAAAGATATTCGATTCTAAAAATCATCCGATTTTCCCTTCACTACTCGATCCTGCCATGATGATATCAGGGCCCACAGTATTGGCTTTCTTGGTAAACGTGGCTGCTTGGGGTTTTGCTGCATTGAACTGGACCAAATTCCTGTCGCACTAGGTTTAAACTTTCTCTAGATATTGATTCATTATTGTAATCTGCTCCTGTCTGCGGCTATAATCCTCAGTCGCTGGTAAAGGCTCTTCCGATCTAAATTGGGAAACAAGGGTACTGTCATCTGCAAAACTGTAAACAGGATTATGGTTTCGGTCAGCAGGTCATTGATATACATGACGAACAGAGTTGGTGACAGTATTGCGTCCTGAGGCACTCCTGCATTAATGGTGAATGTGTCTGAGATGTGTCCATCAACTGCAACGTGCAGAAATCGGTTTTTAAGGAAACTGGCAAGCCAGCTGCAGATGCACACTAGCAATCCGAAGGACAGCAGTTTGTTGAGCAGCACATCAGGCCAAACTCTGTCGAATGTCTTCGAAATATACAAAGCAATCGCTCGAGACTCTCCGTAGTTTTCAATTGCCCTACTCCATATATGTGACATAGGCTAATATATCGCCTGTCGATCTCTATTTGCGAAAGACGTATTGATTATCGCTGATTATTCTGTTGTTCTCGAGGTACTTGAGTAGTTGCTGGTTGACTACACGTTCCATGACTTTGAAGATTATTGGAAGCAAGGCAATTGGGCGATAGTTTGAGGGCGTGGTTTTCTTGCCTTTTTTTGGAACCGGTTTGCACTCAAGCTACTTTCCAAGAAAATGGGTAAATCCCTTTTCCGTAAGGCAGAGAAAAAAGCAAAAGTTTATTCCTGATCCTTTGATTGTGTTTGTCCTTAGTTTCGTCGACCACACGTTTGGATTCGTTTCTCGCTTCGAC
The DNA here is from genome assembly GCA_016904865.1 of Pissodes strobi. NCBI lineage: Eukaryota > Metazoa > Arthropoda > Insecta > Coleoptera > Curculionidae > Pissodes > Pissodes strobi. The sequence goes on along the minus strand of MU190129.1, from coordinate 21,225 downwards.
AAAATAATTGCGATTTTCAGCGGTCTGATTTTGCTGCTAGTACTTGTAGGCTTGCTGTTTCCTACCTACAGCTCTTTTGCATCTTCTGCCGAATACCAGGGCCTTCCTTTTGATGGTAATCTAGAAATGAAGCAATTGAACACCAGTGGCTGCCACATTATTGAATAACTTGTTTCAAAGCCAAATTGACATGTAGAAATCTATATGAAAAAATTCTTTAAAAATCGAAGAAAGCCTTTTTGTCGTTAGCATAAAGAAGATAAAATTCCAGTTGCATAAAATTGAACTGTATGTCACTAATTTCCATTCTCTAACGTAAACATTATGCAAAACAATTGAAAAAAAAACATAAACCAAAGTAGGCACTTGAAATATATTTATTTTTATTCTCTTTTCTTGCAGCTTGCATAAGTTATTGATTCTCAATGTCATCCCATTACATTTTGTTTATTTAGAGATATATGAAGAAAATATTATTGATTTCTCAGTAAATTTTAGTCTCAATCCTTGGCCTTACTAGGCAAAAATCAGAAAATTTGAAATGTAATTTAGGGACTTCTATCAAGAAAAATTTTTTCTGAGAAATCGATAATAAAAAGTTTTCCATATGTTGCAAACTTGCTTGACCACCCTGTGTATTATGCGTAATTTTATTTTAAACGATTTGTAAATTGGTTTTAAATATTTTGGACTGGTGCAGTGTTAGTATGTCATTTGTGTATAATATATTCTTGTATAAATTTAATTATTCTTCGAGTTCACTGAATCTGAAAAATTGGAGCTTTAAAAAAATCTGGCTACATTAATTTTTTTCGATCCACAATGCGTAAAGTTTAATTATCTTTTATCGACCACTTTAACCAAACGATTAACACAAGTGATTTCCAATAACCCGAAACGCGTTAAAACACACTTCCTGTAATAAATTATTAACTTCCTTATAGGCCCTTAGTAGGTATTTCATCCCAATAATCGCAGTTAAAGCAGCGCCTCTAAGTCCTCCATGAGTTTAATTAAGCATTCATTTACATGCCTTGCCACAGAAATTTACATTACTGATTTCCATCAGGGAGAGGTTGCTGTGGTGCCAATTATCGAAATGGTATTTTGCATAAGAAGATTAGGTAGTAGGGAAGTTATTACAAACGAGGGAGTCTACGAGATGAGCGCAGGGCAGTCGTAGAACCAATTGGTAATAAGTTTACCACCCAAGTTTTGTGTTATACTTTTCTTACGGCATTTGCTATATTACATAATACTTTCTAAAAAGTGCCGATTATATGGGTTAAACTTCCAATATTCGGCAATATTTATATTGCGTTTAATGCATAAAATACTTAATGTTCAGCACTGAATACAGGGCATTTTAAAATCCTTTACAGTCATACGTCACTATGTTATATTAGTCGCTTCTGATTTGTGGATCAACGTCACTTTTTCTGCGTTTGGAATGTGGACGGCTCGCGTTCAATTCCCGTCGGGGGCAAGACATGTTTTCATTATTTTTTTAAGGTTGTAATAATAATAATAATAATAATAATAATAATAATAATAAATCGTCTTTTATTTGCAATGCTTATACATTACATAGATATAAATCAATATACACAACAATATGCACATATATAAAGTTTAAAGAACACAAATGGCGAAGTTTAGCCTTAGGCTACTCTTAAACTTAACCATTCCCATTCTAAAGTAAAGAAAAATTAACAAGATTCAAATTCAAAAATTCAAATTCTGCATTATAGGTGAAGCCTCTCTGAAATAGTGCTGTATGATGTTGTGGCATAGTGAGATGATTTCCATAACGTAGGTCACGGCTATGAGTGGCCTCTCGGGATACTAACTTTTCCCTCAAATATATAGGAATATTTTACTTTAATAACCTTATTAGGAATGTGACATAGTGATGTTTCACTATACCTGACATATTTAACCAATTCAATTGTTTAAATTTCGCTGTGACATGATCATACTTCCTCAAACCAAATATGAAGCGACAGCAGTTATTCTGTATAACCTGCAGGCGATTTTTTGTCACCAAATCCAAACAAGGGTAATACACAATATTGCAGTAACAAAAAGTTGGTAAAATCAGAGATTCACAGAGCTTTTTCCTAATTTTAAAATTCAAAATAAATCGGTTAGCATACAGAACTTTAATTTTTGCATAACTCTTTTGAACTAATTTTTTTATATGATCTTTGAACCTTAAATCAGTATCAATGACAAGCTCCAAGTTCTTTGCATTTCCAGATAATCCCAAATCTGTGTTTCCCAACTTCAAGTGCAGCCTATCTTCCAACTGTTTTCGTCGTTTCTCTGAGCAAAACAAAAGTACCACTGTTTTGTCAGGATTTATCTTCAAATTGTGCACCCTTGAATACTCAATTATGAGCTTAAGATCTTCGTTAAGAGATTCTTCGGCTCTTCCGGTTCATTGGGGTCAAAGTAATGCAAGAGCTGTGTGTCATCAGCATAGGACTGTATATTTGAATTCCTGGCTACCTGGAAAATGTCAAAAGTGTATATCAGAAACAAAAGGGGGCCAATTATGGAGCCTTGTGGTACAGCCGATATAACAGTCCTAGCAGAAGAAAACCTATTGCCAATTTGTACACACTGTTGCCTATCTGTCAGGTAACACCTGAAAAAGGACACAGAGTTATCATCAAAGCCTAGATATTTCAGTTTGGCACACAGTAAATCATGGTCTATCACATCAAAGGCCTTAGAATAGTCCAGAGAGACTGATAGAACTGCTATGTTTTTGTCTATGGCTCTTATTATGTTGTCAGTTAAATTCAGCAGGGTAGTAGTAGTACTATGACCAGATCTAAAACCTGATTGATGAATTTGAAGTAAGTTATTTAAATTTAGATAAGTTAATATTTATGTGTGCACAGTTCTTTCAAGGACTTTGGATAGGACAGGCAACAAACTTATGGGACGGAGCTCACTCACAGCAGTCACTCTCGTGGTCTTTGGAACAGGGAGAATTATTGATCTTTTCCAGTGTTCTGGAAAATACCCACATTCAAGGCATGAATTAATTATATATGTTAAATGTCCTAGGATTGCAGGAAGACTTAATGGCATAAATATTTTCTTGTATTGAAATAGAATCTGTCATATGAAATTGAAAATTCAAATTATCTTTCAGTTTATCAGTGTTGTAGAAAGCTATTTTTTGGTCACAATCGTGCGATTTTTGAAAGACACTCAGAAAGTAGTTGTTTGCATCTTCAGGACTAATAAAGTCAAGTGGTACATTTTTTGTAGTTTTTGAACTTATATTTACATTCATTTGCCTAAGATTTCTCCAAAGCAATTTACTATCTTGCTGCTGCTCCAAAAAACTCAAATACCCCTTTTTTCCCTCCGTATAGAGGCAAGAGCAAAGTTTCGAGCTTCCTTATAAGCTTGAAAATCAGCCAGTGATTTTGTCTTTCTATATTTTAAGTGCGCTTTGTCGCGTTCTTTCAATATAGCTGCAAGTGCCGGTGTAAGCCAAGGTGCTGGAGGTTATTAACGCGTACTATCTTAATTGGCACATGTTTGTCAAATAATTCTTGTAAATTTTGTATCAAAAATTGTACTTTCTCATCTATGCTTGGAATGTAATTTATACTGTCCCAGGGTATTTTTGAAAGATCTGTATTAAAAATTTTTTCATTGAAAGACATAACTGCGAAATGATATAATTTTCTGAACACTTTTAGGTAATGGGATGTGTATGTTACAAAATGCCAACCTATGATCACTGATGCTAGTAGCAGAAATTGTACCAGCATCCGTGATAACAGCTGCGTCACTAAAAAATATAGGATCTAACAATGTATGTCGATACACTGTCAGTAACCCTAGTAGCCTCATTTATGGCCTGAGTAAAACCGAAAACATCAAATATGTCAGATATTGGATTAATGATATTAAAAAAATTAATATTTAAATCCCCCAGAACAGTTACATAGTCAGAGGTTGATATAACCTCCGGCAGAATATTGTCAAGTGCATTTGAACAAGCCACAATATTATTCATAGTCCGATATATCACTCCAGCAACAATAGAAACTTTGTTTATATAAATTTTTACCCACATGTTTTCAAAGCCATCTATATCTATCTATAACACCATCAAGGCCTAAAATGTCGGCCCTTAGATATGATTTAATAAAAACTCCTACCCCACCACCTCTGCCTGTAGTTCTATCTTTCCGATAAAAATTGTAACCCGTTATGGAAATCATATTAGACGGGACATTGGTTGTTAGCCACGTTTCCGTTACCGCGATAATGTCATAATCATTCCCTATTACCAGATCTACAAACTCCTGAAATCCGGTAAAAATCGACCTTAAGTTATGTTTGTTTCTTTTTGTAAATTTGGATTAGATTCAGTTAGTTTTGTCTGGTTGCTCCCCGGAGCGAGCGAAGCGAGCAAAGGGCCATGGGTGGAGAGTTAACAGTACTCTAAAGTGACGTTAACTCACCAATCAAAAGCGGCTAATATAGCATAGTGGTGTAGGACTGTAAAGGATCGTATTATGCGAATATAGGACCCACAATCGAAAGAACCTCTGCGTTTTCAAGAGTAAATAATGACATTAAACATGAAATAAAATATCACCCATTGTGTATTCGTTTGACGAAATTTACAACACCTTTTGTCGCAAAAATTCTAGCTGAAATTCATTAATGTTACGTCCGATTTCGTCCTTCAATTATCTAATCGTCTCTAGGTGTGAATCGCAACTTCTCGGTGGTTAGTTTTGATCTCCAAATGAAGAGTTGACACGACCTGGGAACTTTGTATGCAATATCGTTATTGTTTCGTAAGCGGTATGACAAGTCGCAACATCCTATTGACACTACATTTGAATTATGTCCATTCCATCCACCTGCTACCAAAAAAGTTTGTAATCATGCTAGGGTAGCAATCATCAATAATAGTCACGGAATCGCCTTTACTACTTCGGAAAAAATACCATCTAATGGTCGCACCTACCCACAAAGTACATAAAACTGTCTACTTTTCAGGATGCATCGGAACTTCGTGTAGGGCACGTGAATTTCTTATTCTCCAGATCCGAGAAATTTGTTTCTGGGCATACTGAGGTGAAAGTGATGCTAAGCTGATTTTGTTCTGAAATGAATCTGTTTTGTTCTAATATCCAGTTAGCGAAGATTCTGCGCTCTGTATGATCAGCTTGCTTCAACTCTTGTGTCAAATGGATTTTGAATGCATGAAGATGCAAATTATTCCTTATTATTCGTTGGAGGGTGATGCTTAATTCCGAACAACGATGCCAGATAGGTGTGTTTGGATGTTCTTCAACACTGGCACACACACCAGCTATATTCTCAGCACCTTCCAGGACGATGACGACCAGTACTTATCTCATCTTCCAGTGAAAATACTCGTTAAATGTTTGTTATAAAATGTGTAATAGTAGGACACGTAGGACGATTATGTGCAGGGTGGCCCGTTTATTATGGGATGACACCTTATCTCAGAATCTACGGGGTGTACCAAAAAAAGTTTAATACAAAAGTTGCATGGATTTACTTAAATTTTTTAAATATTATATTATATTATATACACAGGGTGTTCGTATTTTTGTGGTTAAATATCAACTTTCTTATTTTAAATCGAATACCCTGTATATTAAGATATTTTTGAATTCCTCAAAAAAATCTAGATACATTTTGTATGTAACATCCTATACCTAAGTCTCTTGCTGTTCGCCGCGATAGCAAGACGTGTCTAATAAAACTCGCTCCGAAAACAAACACGTGTGTGCCAGTGCCTTCCGACGCTGCGACGGCAGAGAAAAATCGTTCGAAATATTGGCTACATTAATTGTCCTTGTCCCAACACAAAAGAAAAGATTAGACGCTTCTAAGTGGCGACCGGGCGTATTTCGAGTGCATGCACCTCGCCACGAAAAAAGCAGAAAATTCAGCATGGCTGACAAAGGAGCAAAAGAAATAAGCCAAGCGGCCAAAGAAGTGAAAAGAAAGGAGAGAACAAGGAAAAATAGTGATCCTAGGCAGGTAACCCAGCTAAAACAACATGTAAGTGCACAATTACACACCGAACCACACTCAAAAACAAACACAACACAATCATCACTTAACTTAGAACCAGCCAGAGAAATGGCAAAACACACCGCCAAAGACAACCAACTTGAAAAACAACAGACACACATACGCAGACTCGAAGAACATAACCAACAATTACAAGACGAACATAACCAACAATTACAAGACGAAAACGATAAACTAACTGAAAGAATAGTACAACTCAAAAAAGACCTAGACAAAGCTAACAAAACAATAGAAAACATACGCTCAAATCAAGACAAATACCAAGAAACACTAATGGACACACTACAGGTAATTCACAAAAACACTGAAAACATACAGACAAACACTAGCACACACACTCACATATCACAATCGCCCCCCGCAGTCGCAGCCGCCCCCATGGAGGAAGAAATGGATACCATTTCTGACTCCGAACAACCACCATCAAAGGAGAGGGAATTTCCGCCAGTCAAACGGCCTAGGGCACAAAGCCCTCCACAAATCCAAACCCATAAGCCAACCCCTAGGCCAAATATTCCAAGGTCTACAAATGTGACAACACAGGAGTCGATCAACAAACATCTGGGAGTAGCCCCCTTAGCCAGCCCCCCAGCCTCAAAAAATCCGATGTGGTGCCCATAATCATCAGATGCCCAGAGCACTGGGTAAAAATACATCAAGACATGACGTACTCGAAACTGAATTTCGGAGACGTCAAGAAATCCAGGCTGTGGATCCAAATCACCCCCGCCACCCCAGGTGATCACAGAAGGATCACCACTTACTTGACCAACAAAAAACACCCATATCACTTTTATTTCCTACCTGAGGATAGGAAACTAAACCACATAATAATGGGTCTCGACCCTCTCATCCCTATGTCGGTCATCAAGGACGATCTCATTGCCAAGGGCTATTCCCCCCAATAAATGTTCTGGCTAAAAACCGGAGCAAGGAGAAACATCACCACAGAACTCCTAAAAGTCCTAGTTCTCCAAAGCGACAATAACCTCCTCAACGAAACTCGTATAAACTACATGCCAGTAGTTGTCGAGATTCAGAGAGGCAGCCAGCATCGTGTGCACAATCAGTGCCACAGATGCCAACAAATTGGCCACTCTATCACAAACTGCCACGCAGCCCCAGTATGCTACAAATGCGCTGGCAACCATCACTATAGGGACTGTAAAAAGTCCATGAATACGCCGCCAAAGTGTTGCAACTGTGGGGGGGAACACCCGGCAAGTTACTCAACTTGCCCGAAAAACCCCAATAACAAACAAAAATGACCCATCACACAGACACGGCCAGTGAACAGTAACATCACCTACGCCCAACTGGCAAAACCAATCAATCAAAACACTACACAAAAATCTAGCACTAACACTAACGCTAAAAACACAAACACACAAAACAACAACATCTTTGTACTGCTGACTATGTCCGAGGAGGAGATAACAGCAAAAATAAACACTATAACCACACTAATCCAGAACAACCCAACATTGAGATTATTCGCTAATCTCAATGGCTAAAACACCTACTCACCTATTCTTGATCAGTTGGAACGCGAACTCCCTCTATCCCAGGAGATATGAGTTTGCGGAATATCTGATTGAGAATAACATAGACATAGCGCTAGTACAAGAAACTTACCTACGCCCACACACGCATTTACACGTACAAAACTATACAATATATAGAAATGATAGACCGGACCGCGTGGGAGGTGGTACGGCCATTTTTATAAAAAGCAGTATCACACATGACACTATACGCACACCACAATCTGAGATACTTGAGATAACCAGTATCAAAGTCAGTCTAACTAACGGGGATATTGTGGTACACTCGGTATGCAGACCACCACGAAATAAACTAACACACGCATAAATAGAAAAACTATTCGATTACACATACCCGGTCTAAGCGGCCGAGGACTTCAACGCAAAACACAGGACCTGGGGATGTAGAACCACGAATCCGAATGGTACTATGTTACTCAGGTCCTCAGAAATACTACATTACACTGTACTCGCTCCCACAGAACCAACACACTTTCGCGGCGAATCAGCCGACATACTAGACATTGCCATTACACAAAACATTCCACACAATGTTGTGATAGACAATCTGGAGGAGTTATCTTCCTCAGATCATTCTCCGATTGGCATCACAATAAACAACATACACGAAAACGCAAACATTCATTCACTGGAACATTTTCAAAAAACACTTAACAGATAACATACAACCAATACCACACATAAACTCTAAGGCGGAGCTAGACAACCAAGTAGTAAGCTTCACCGAAGAGTTACAAACAGCACTAAGCACAGCAAATAAAACAGTACACACAAGACAAAACAACCCATATACACTACCAGAAAACATAAAGCAAAACATAAGACTAAGAAACAGATTGAAAAGACGAGCCAAACTAACAGGCAACGCACAACTCAACAGACAAGGAAACAGACTAACAAACACAATAAAAACGGACATAAAAAACCACAAAAACAATACATGGACGGAATACCTAACAACACTAAACATACAAAACAACTCTCTATGGAGAATAGCTAAAACGTTGCAACATAAAGGCAAAATGATATATCCGGCGATCCATGGCTTGAGAGGCATGGCGTACTCCAGCGAAGCGAAGGCCGAGGCCTTCGCAGACTCGCTGGAGTCCCAATTCACCTTGGGAGATGGAGCGCAGGATATTGATCACGAAGCGGCCATAGAGAGATCATACAGAGCAATCATGACCGAAACTAACGAACACCCAGAAGACGAAACACAACAAACAAACACCGACGAAGTTGCGCAATTAATTGCACAACTAAACCCAAAAAACGCTCCAGGACTAGACAACATACAAAACAAAGCACTCAAAAAGCTACCAGACGTAGCCATACGAAAACTAACATACATAATAAACAAAACACTACAACTGAAACACTTTCCAGCATTCTGGAAAAAAAGCAAAAATAATCCCCATCCCAAAACCAAACAAGAATCTAACATTCCCACAAAACTGGCGACCTATTAGCTTGCTCTCTACCTTGAGCAAGCTAACAGAACGCCTCATACTAAACAGGTTAAACACTCACATAACAGAACACAATCTAATCCCAAATGAACAATTTGGGTTTAGAAAAAACCACAGCACGGAGCTCCAGATTGCCAGACTGGTTGAGGATGCGACTAGAGGACTGCAAAGGCGGGCATCAACCGCAGTTGTAGCCCTCGACATCGAAAAAGCCTTCGACAAAGTATGACATGAGGGACTCATTTACAAACTATACACACAACATAACCTGCCACTACCCATTACACAACTCATTGCTTCTTTCTTAAAACAAAGAGCATTCATCACCCAAATAAACTCTGAACTATCAACCACAAGACACATGGAAGCGGGAGTCCCCCAGGGCTCCCCGCTATCCCCAACACTATACACGCTATTCACAGCGGATGTACCCAGACACCCACACGTACAACTCTCAATATATGCAGATGACATCTGCATATATTCGACACTCAAAAACACAGCAAGACTCAAAATACATGTACAACACCTAAATTCCATAGACGACTGATGGGCAGAAACTTGGAACATCAAAATTAATAACGATAAAACACAGTCAATGCTCATTAGCAATAAACGTGGATTACCTGCAAATTTAAACTTAGGAAATACCGAGATAAGGTGGAACAAAACTCTCAAATATCAAGGGATAACCCTAGACAGCAAACTTTCATTTAATCAACACATTCAAAACAAAATTAACATAGGCATTGCAGCAAAGCAAGCATTCTATCCTTTAATTAACAGAAATAGTTCAATGTCAATCAAAAACAAATTACTACCCTACAACCAAGTTATCAAGCCCAAAGTCCTCTACGGAGCTATTGCATACATACACACAAGCAAAACAAACAAGAAAAAACTACAAGTTTTCCAAAACAAAACACTAAGACAAATCACAAATGCACCATGGTACAGTCGCAACACTAACATACACGCCGACCTAAAAGTCGAAACAATTCACGAACACCTAACAAACAGACATGTTAGATTCTTGAAACAAGTACTCAATCACACAAATCCACTCATAACATCCCTTTTTGACGGGGAAGACCGGCCAAGAAGAGCAAGGCTCAAAAGCCTACGAGGGCCACCATAAACACACAAAAAACACATAAAAATTATATAAAAATCATAAAAATAAAAAACCACCAAAAATAATACTAACACTTACTAACCCATAAAAAACTGTAGCTAAATACTACAGAAAAAAAACCCAAAAATAACTAACCCACTAACACACACTCCAAAACATCATATCACAAATACAATATCCTGCCTAGAATCATCAAGAACAACAGGAGGCCAACACGCCAATGAAGGATGATGTAAGAGTGACAAGAGTCACTAGCATCAATGAAAGATGGTGAAGTTTTAGTGGGTATGCCCAGAGAGGAGAGTCCCACACTACCCTCAACCGAGAGTGTGCATAAGAGAGCATTTTTACACCTCAACAAAAAAAAAATCCTATACCTAAGTTTAACCGTTTTTCAGATATTTTGAATATTATGATTATGTCAAAAATGACGTTTCAGGTCTAAATATAACTATCAATTTTCCCAATTGAAAGCCTTTATCATTTAATTGGACTTGGTTTCCTTGTAGAAGGGGATCTACTTTAGTAGTCGGTGTTGGTTTTTTTTATAATAAATAAATACAGGGTGATCAAAAATTTCCATTATAAATTAAGATGAAAAAACAATTTTTTTCAAATAGAAACCCTGATTTTTTTATAATTTTATCATATTTAGCAATAAAAATAAGGGCGACTTTGTATAAGGTTGTCTATTCGAAAAACTTGTAGTTTTTGAAATATTGCCAATTTAACATTTTTCTATTGTAAAAATGATACGACTTTTAAGTTTTGTTATTAGTTGACCATGACGGCGAGGCGTGGCGAAAGAAAAAACAATCGAGCGCTACATAAATGACACTATTTCTTGTCGTACACCTACTTATTACCCCAGCTGGGACGATTAAGTTATTAGCCTTTCGCCGGTCGCAGCTATTCTAGCACATTCAACAGCCTTTCTTTTGCATCATGTATGGCAACCTATAGTGTTAAAATACCCACCGGATAGGTAGCATCCTATAATGTGTCTAGAAATGTAAAACGCTGGCCAATAGTAGGGTTCTTCTCTATGCTAAAATGCGATATTTATAATTTGTAAATTATAACGAAATCAGGTGCAGTGAGTGTATCCAAGATATCAAAGCATCAAACCTTCTAACACAAACTGTCACGGACGTATCGATAGCTGGTCTAAAAATATAAGGCTACTTATGCGGTGGGGATTTTAACATTATAGGTTACCATACACGATGCATAAGAAAGACTTGTATCTGCTAGAAAAGCTGCGCCAGAAGGAAGGTTAATAACTTAATCGTCCCAAATGGGGTAATAAGTAGGTGTATTGTCAGACCACAAGAAATAGTGCTATTTCTGTAGTGCTCGATTATATTTTTTCGCCACGCCTCACCTCCATGGCCAACGAATAGCAAAACTTAAAAGCCGTATAGCATTTTTACAATAGAAAAACGTTAAATTGCCAATATTTCAAAAACTACAAATTTTTCGAATAGACAACTTTATACAAAGTCACCCTTATTTTTATTGCTAAATAAGATACAATTATAAAAATAGGGGGTTTCCATTTGAAATAAATGACTTTTAACGTTTTGTTCATTTAAATTTTTTATGTTAGTTTTAAATCACCCTGTATTTATTTATTATAAAAATGTCAACACAGACCACTAAAGTAGATCCCCTTCTACAAGGCAACCAACTCCAATTAAATAATAAAGGATTTTAATAGGAGAAATTTATAGTTATATTTAGACCTGCAATCGTCATTTTTGACATAAAATTCAAAATATGTCCAAAAAACGTTAGACTTAGGTATATGATATGATATACAAAATATGTCTAGAATTTTCCGAGGAATTAAAAAATGCCTTAATATGCAAAGTATTCTATTTAAAATAAGGAAGTTGATACTTGTCCACGAAAATAAGAACACCCTGTATATATGAAAATATAATATTTTAAAAATTTAAGTATATCAAGACAACTTTTCTATTAAACTTTTTTTTTGTAACCCCGTAGATTCTGTACACCAAAATGATCATGCAACCTGCGAATTGTCACTGCAATTTTTTAATGTGTCTTCACAATTAATAAGCGTTTCTCTAGAGTAGCATTTTCGAAATTACAAAAGTTTTGTAAGAAGCGAACCAAATATATAGCTGATAAAATATTTTTTCCCCTCCCTGTATTGTAAACAACACATTTTGACACTGTTTTGAAGGACGTAAGTGAGAATTACCAAAAAGGTATCGATTGCCCTTGACGACGGGTTGTAAGTCAACTTACCGCCCTTCGGTGGTAATATTTTTTGCCACCCTGTATTCATTACGTTTAAACTACAAACATAGGAGATACCTTTAATTTTTTATTTCATCAACAACATCAAGCTAACAATTGTAACAGTCTGATTTGGTCAGTGTAAAATATTTTCAAGTTCATTTTATATGCTGCATTTAGCAACAAAATATGCTATACTTTGCGGCAAGAATTATTGAAAAGAAATCTACTCTTCGGTAAATTAATTCCAAATTTATTGATTCAATTTGTTGTCAATAAGCTTAAGGTTGCCGCATTTATTAATGTAAATTAATTTTATTCTACATATAGGTTAATGATATATTTGTGCTAGCTTTTATAACACTGTTGTGGCCTTGAGTAGCTATTTTGATCATCCCTTTCTCTTATGTAGCCCTCAGGCACTTTGTGACTATATTTATTTTAGTTAATAAGCGAACCACAGATCGTTTAGGTTTGATCAAATTACTAAAATAAGATACTATGTTATTGGTATAACTTTGCTTAATTTATATTACATTACCGTAGAACGGCCAGCAAACCGTTCTATATTTTTTAAAGAATTGAGTTAATAAAGGCTACTGTAAACCCTAATTAAATCCGTTAAATTGATAAATTGTTTTCGGTTTAAATATTTCATAACTTTTGATAACTTCTGATAACCTTTTGGGACCTCTGATATTTGTCTTTCCACGCGGCATGCTGCAATATTAGCAATATTCGGTTGGTACTGTTAGTAGCACTTAGTAGCAGGAATGGGCTATCGTCCCGTAATTGTTGCTTTCGATATAGATTTTTAAGGGTTTATCATTTTCGTAGGAGTATTTCCTAGCATTTCTTGAAAATTTTAATTTCAGCTCATTAATTGTGGCTCCCGCCGTCGTTTTACAATCATAATAAACGAGAGCTAAGTCGTTCATTATCTTAGAATTATTCCTCGTATCGAATCATTATTCGTTAGAATAAGATACGGCAGTTCCGGCCCTACCATTTTTTCTGACTGATTCCGTGGAAGTAGAACAAGGCAAACTGAAACCGATGATTTCGTTCTTCCAGAAATAACCTTCGGTGAGAAAGGATGTTTTTTGCTTTAGTGCAGTCTTAGTGGACTAAACTTTCTGTATTGTGCTAATACTACCCTTCTAGGGATCATTGAGTGAGTCCCTTAACAGTGCTCGACGCTACCAAGTTATTGGGATATTCGTATTGCTTGTGAAACACGTGGACGCCATGATGCTAATGGTACTTTTCCCTTATTTCTAGAGGCTTTCCAAGCTCATCTTACAAAACCGAGGCAGCTGATCTTCCAGCAGCCCTCCAACACAAGAGAGGTAATTATTGCTAAAGTTTATCTGTGTTAACCTTTTTTTTTTGTACATTGACCACCATTTGCATTGCGTTCCATGAGATATTTTGTCTATTTCATTTTATCATATCTGAATTTTTATTTTAATGTGACTTTAGTTTTGATCAGATAGGGAAGTTTATATTTTTTGGGGGTGATTCATACCTATCTTTTTTTTTATATTCAAGTTGTTTGTACCTTCTGTATTTCCTTTTATTTGCTGATGGTCATTGGGGGGATTTGTTGTATAAAGAAAATATATTTATGCGAGGGGGGGCTATAGTTTTTTCATTAAAATAAGGGGCTTCGCCGAATTTGTATTTATTACAGGGTTTTTCTCCAGGCCAACTCTATCAATGGGCTACAGATTTTATCTCCGGGCTATTTTTACCCTCGGGGCCATCGATTAGCGGTACTCGGACTTGACTACAGGTGCCCGGCGCCTTCATCAGAGGTACCTCCTACCTCCACTACTGAGCTCGACGACCGGATCTAAGGGGTATCGTACAGAAGCTTAAGTTTATTTAATCATTTATTTGTCTGGTCAATTGATAATAGTTCTTTTTAATATTTAAATATAAAATTTAATCTTGTCGGCCAAGCTTTAAGATAGCTTAAGTTTATTTATTAATTTATTTTTCTGTCCGATTGATATAATCGCGCTTATTCTTTCAATATAAATCAAGCATTGACAGGCAAGCTCTAAGATAGCTCTCATTAATTTTATTCTTCATTTATTATATTTGTTTATCTGGTCGATTGATATAATTAATGTGGCCCTTTGTCAATTGATATTATTATCGCTACATTTATAATTGGTGCAGCTACTAGCGGACGCATGCATATATGTAATAAGCTTAGGTAAACCAAAGTGATCACTTCGGATTGTAGTGTTTAGAGCATTTAGTTTAAAGGCATACAGTACCAAGTTAACAACAGAATTGGTCTCCGTACAATCATCATATTGTACCACTGTTATTAATTGCTTAATAGTATTTTATCATTCCTTTACCTTTATGTTGCAAAATTTCACTGTACAATTGTTGCTGTTTAACAAAAAAATAAAACCTAGAAGCAAATATATTGATCCGTAAATTTAGATTGTGTTTTCTTGTTAAGTTAAGATTGACTTTCTTTGTTGATAAGCGTGCCTAACAACCCCGTACAACACCAGCGGAGCTTTTCCAGTTTAGTTGGGAAGAACTGGTGACGCTCTACGACTCCACTCCCGGAGCCGGGCATTGCAAACACGACTCTCCGGTGTTAGGCCTGTTTTTAATCGAAATCTTCACTTGCTTGCTAACTTTAATAGGAAAAACCTGTTGCACAATGATTTAGAAAAATGGAGTAATTATAAGTGAAATAAATATTAATAGTACAATTATTACAATTATGAATATTATTTACAAAATTTGGATAAATGTTTTCTCGTTTTTTTCTCGATTTGTATGGAATGTTCTGACTCCATAAATTCTCCATATCTAACCAAGTTTTCTGCTACTCTTGAAGTACTGCAGGAGACTTCTCGCTTCGTTATATTCTACAAAATTTTTAATTTGCAACTTCCTTTTGACGCTCTCGGCTACATAACTTTCCGCAATAGTTGCAGATTTCCATCCCCTATGTCGCTTGAGAGCTAAGACATCAACTATAGTATTTGCTATAGCCGTCTAAGGCAGTGTCCAGTATACTGCTTAAAATTCTCAAAGTTCAGAAATTTAGCAATTTTTCTTGGAATTGAAGAAATCGTGTTTTTTTTTCGGCAAGGTTATTTAAGCACTTTCCATTTTGATATCGCATAAAGAAGCGAGGATTAAAATTCATCATGTGAGATCTTATATCAATGTTTGAACTATTTTGAAATAACAAACCTTCTCATCGTCACTTTTAGTCACTGTAAATTTACGTGCCATTCCATTTTTGGAATCAGGAATAGTAACAATTATAACTTCATGCCTTAATTCAACATTGTCCATTTTCATTACGCAGAGTTCATTAGAACGGCACGCTCGGCTCCAGCAATTCCCATTATCATTACAGCCTTCATCATTCAATAAGTACTATCGGGGGCTTCAAACAGGGTCTTATTCACATTTTCCCTGTTAAACACATTGGATTTTTCAGGTTTATACCCGTCATTCCTTCTTTTTAAAAATGCTCGAAGTTTAGGATACTTGGAAATATCTATGTTTTCCCCTATGAAAAGGGTGGAGTTCAACATGGAATATTCACACCATAAGCTTGATGGAGACTTTAGAACAGCAGATTTTTCGTGAAAGTACGCCAAAAGCACATTTCTGAAACTACAGTAGCAGTCTTTGTTTGGCACCATTTCTTGAAGTATTGATACGTTGCTTTATATTATCTCTTCCTCGATTTTTCTGGCAGCAGCGACAGACAAGCGATATTTGCTGATTCTTCTATATCCTTTTGGCTATTATACAAATCACTAATTTCAATTTTTCAACAATTTTTAATAATAAACTGTCAGCTTGACGTTATTGATAAAATAAGAATGTTTATGACGCTATTGAAACCGGCCAGAGCTGTCTTCATAATTTCATGCGAAAAGTATCGAATTAATTTAATAAAAATCCAAGAATAAATTCTGCAGGGAGGAGAAAAAATCACATATACTCCACGGGATGTAAGTACATTTAATAATCTCGAACTATATTGTCAGCCCTCGCTATCGCTCGGGCACAAAATCAACCTCGACTACTAAATGTCACTTACATCCCTTATAGTATAAATAACTAGTTAGTTAGCCGTGCTGTTAAAAATTAAAGTTCTCAATGGGGAACCCTTTAAATGGGTCGGATGATTAGCATTTCCTTGCGTCATAAAACCGCGCGTTAAGAGCCCAACAGTGCTTTGGTCATTTATGGGTGCGTGTTGAAGGAAGCATTAAAATGAAGATTACTAACAAAGAGACTAGCTGCTTCAGGAATTATCATCGAAATGAGACTCTGGTCGATGCTCCATCGCTTCCCTACATGAGTAGGCAGGCTGCATACCCCCGCATAAGGGATGCTGAAGGTTGACAGAATGAAGGTACGATGGTAGGTTATGCAAGAGGGAGGTTATGACGAGGGAGCTATGGGAGCTTGGTGAGCCTATCTAAAGATCAGTAGGACAGTTAGATTCAGAATTCTATCAAAGGATAGTAAGAGACTATCAGCTAGCTCTTGTGTATAGTATGGCGATGGCTTTAAAGTAGCTAGCACTTACCTTTAGAGAGATGCTAAGGTCTACCCCCTGGGTAGATACCTACCACGATCTCAGAGGGGCTTGAGGAGAAGAGCGGATGTAGATAGCGGCCAGGGGGAGAGGGGACATGGTTAAGGGGAGAGGGGACATGGTTAAGCGAAAAGGGCCTAGACTCAAACTACTAGTACTGCTTCCTACATTAATGTTGAATAGTATCTATTCTATAATCTTCACCTGTCAAGTGAAAGTGCTAAATGAAAGATGTTGTCAAATTGATACCGTCTGCCATCTGCTCAAATAGAGTCATGTTGAAAATACTTTTTCCTACGATCGTGCTGAAAACGGCACTTTTCCGCACAATTTTTGATAGCACTTTTGAGCAGACTATAGAGAAAAGTACTTTTTCGCACGATTTTAGTTTTCAGCAGGATTTTTCAGTATTGTAACAACTACCAGTAAATATATCAACGTTTGTTCCATTGTTTCCATAACAACGAGTATAGGTTATCCATTGCGACATTTCTGTCAATTCAATATTCGCACGCAGTTTTTTTATTGGAAAATTCGTGAAAAATTAAATAGTAATTTTCCAAATCACACATTAGAGGCTCCTAATTGTGTTAGTTTGGGTAAGCAAAAAAAAAACAAGAAAGGGAGTTTGGTGCTTATGGATAGTGGTACAAGGAGAAAAATACCTTTTTTTAAAAGAACAAGTGTTCATAGCTCACGCTCGTTAAAAAAACGTTGTACCTAACACATGCGGAAAGTCCTTTCCCCTGCCGTCATGTGCGGAAAAGCTTCAATATCCACACTTGTTACATAAATATCCAGTTTCAATGATCGTTCGAAAATGTAAACATTCTCTGCCTGTGGACAAGACGTAAAACTCACTATTTTCGTGTGGTTAAGGGTTCCTAGAAAATATTACTTTTTTGGTCTAGGGCGGAAAGGTATAGTAAATAATAAGTCTGAGAATCACATGCATTTTATTTCTGAAAGTGTAACTTTCCCGCACGGTGCGCATGCTTGAGTATAATTTTGAAGAAAAGTTTAGGTAGCTGGGGACAAAATATGAAAGTCTCAGGTTATTCCTTCATAAAGTTAGAAAATTGTTTGATATTATTTACTAATTTGCCTTTTTTTGAAAAAAACAAACAAACAATATCGATTGCTTGCCCGAACTCCGCTTCGCGCCTTTCGGGCAACAACAGTCGCGTGCGGGATAGTATCACTTTGCGTACTTAGTAGGAAAATAAATATTTCGGCCTAGGGTGGAAAAGTAATTTACTTACTGCCATTTCGTCTCTTTCAGAAATATCAATACTTTAAGATTTTTTTTCGATCGCAGAAAAAATAGTATGTGTGCAAGGAAAGCACATTTTCGGCCTTGGTGGTCATTGGTCTTGGCTGCCCCTCGAATACCAAATTTAACCATTGCTTTATTTTATTCTTCTCCTAAGTACACAATGTACTATTCAACGCGTTTGTTGAACGATTTTTCAACATGCGGACATTCTAGTGCAGTTAACTGTATAACTTTTTCTCATTTTCGTATGTGGTCGTAGGAAAGATATATTAAATATGTTGATGACGCTCATCCGTAGAAGTGCTCTGCAAATTCAATTTATTGTAGATATAATTAAGGGAACTTAATCATGATGGGGCACCAAAAAAGCGATTATCGGTAATGGTGTATCACGCATGTAAATGTAACATTCTAAAGCTATTAAGGGCAAATTAATTATATTATTGTCTAAGCATCTCAATTTGAAGCGGGACGCAACCTAAAATGGAAGATATTTGTTATATACATATTCATTTATTGATTTACTTTGCCCTCTAAAAGCAAGTTCGAGCAAAACATTGCCAATAAAACACCAAATACAAACTTTTTAATTTCTTTGCGGAAACCTCTGAAGACCTAAGGGAGAAGTTTAACTTCCGAAATTCGTATATATTGTATAGAAAATAAAAGTTATACAAAATTAAATAACATTGTGGGGACATTTTAAAAATAACTCCCTCAAAAGGGAATTGAACAATATGAAAACGGCATGCACCAGACAGGTGATATGTACATACAAAGTAAAAGTGCATTTTTGTTCACTATATTTCCTATACTTTATACCTTTTACATTAAGTACTGCTTGTGATTCCATTCTCTTTTAAATGTGTCAGAAAGCGGCTTTGGATAGAAAAAGGTCGAACTGTATGCTTTTTGTAACGTGTCTCGTGGATATCCTTATAAATACTTATATATTGTGAGTTACTAAAATGCATAAACTACTAAATAAATATCACCCTGTTCTAAGTTTGAACTTGAACTTGGAAATTATTATATAAACATTAAACAAACTATAAACAACGCGAGTAGTCAACGCGAGCTAGTTTCAACCTTAAACATGCAACGCTCAGCAGATTTTATGATATAAATACGCTAGCAAACCTTTAGTTCGGCAGACTTTGTGTCTCACCTAAACCTGAGTCGTCTTGCTCGACCACACTGTCCGGCGTCTCCACCATATCTGTCACGAAATATTTTTATCCCGTGACGCCACGCTTTGATTAGCGTGTAGGAAATTAGCTCAGATCCGGAATCGCTAAATAAGTGATAAACTGTTAGATGTGATGATTCTAGAACGAAATAAGTTCTATAAACTCGTTTTTTTCTTTGTAAATCTAGAATTAGAATTGTAAATATCACTAAGACAATTTATAAAATTGTGATAAAAAGGTGATAATTCAAAGATCAACTTTCATGGGGTGGACGCATCACATGTAGGCTGAATCTATAGCAATTATTCAAAGCAAACAAGATATCATTGCGATACAAATATCAGTATTTGTTAAAAAGTTGATAAATTATGCCTAAACGTTGATTGAATAATAGGAGTCTATTAGCCAATCAACGGTATAAATAAACATTGCTAAATATAGTCGTAGAAATAGGAATCCGGGATTTCATCCTTTCGTCTTTTTGCCTGGGTTGCAGACGTTTCGCCAAAGTCTCATTTGGCATCTTCAAGTGCGGGTCTCTCGGCGGCTTCGCGTCGGTCGCTGGATGCTACCTGTTCGCTGGCTGACTGTGGACTGAGGGGATGTCGTGTCCTGCGGATCTTTTATAGGCGGTTGCCTCCGACGTAGTGCGTAGCGATTGGCTGGCGTTGGCTCCGCCCCTTCTGCGGTGATCGTTGTGGTGTCGGTGGCCGTCATTCGTTCCTCGGATGTCGTCCCTTCGCTATCTTTGGGGGTCTGAGTTCTAAACATGAATGACTTCCATGTTTCGGGCAAGTGTACGGCGTCGTCGCGTTTGTTGAGTTTGCCGTTCTTCTCAATTTCTATTGCTTCCCGTATGACGCGTGTTTTGTAATGTTCGATATTTGCTATTTGTTTGCAGGTTTGGAAGTCAATGCGGTATCCTGTTTCATGTTCATGTTGGAACAAAGCCGAAGTCGTCTGTTTGTTTTTGATACTCAGTTTATATTCTTCGAGCCTTGTAGATATTCTCCTGTTTGTTTGTCCGATGTAAGATAAGTTGCAGTTTCCGCAAGTGATGCTGTAGACTCCTTGATTTTCGAGTTTTGCTTTGTCTTTGGGATTCTACAGAAATGCTCCTATGGTTTGTTTGGGCTTGCAGATGGTGGATATTTTGTGCTTGCGGAGGAGCCTCCCAATCCTGTCCGTTTTTCTTTTGATGTAGGGTAATACGATTTTCGAGCGGTTTTCTTCTGGGTCTGTGTATTTGCTTGGAGGGTTTGCCTGGTGTTGTATGGCTTTCTTTATGGCACGGTCTGTATATCCGTTTTGCTTTAGGGTTGTCGTCAGGTTTGTTAGTTCTAACTGTCTGCCAATCTCGTCGGTCAGCCGGACGGATCTTGAAACCAGCGTGTTAGCGACAGCTTGTATGTGCGAGTGATGGTGGTGAGATTTGGGGTTGAGGTATCTATCTGTGTGTGTAATCTGTTGGTCGGTAATATATGTTATAGAAGACGTAAAAATCGTTCCAGTTTTACATGTGCAAAACGACCATAAAGATACTACTTTCGATTGCATCGCAGAAGTGCCTCCTGGGACCGGTTTCTGGGCCTCTACCCTTCATCA
>MU190128.1:3439-45649 GCA_016904865.1 Pissodes strobi | reverse complement strand
TATAAGAAATATTACATGGATTTATAAAATCGCTCAGCTGACTCATCAATTACAATCGATGTACGTCTTAACGACTATAATGCCATTGTTAACATTTCGCTCAAATTTGAACGCTATTCAATTTTATAAACATATTTCTCAAGCTATCCCTCTCGGAATAAATTTCGAAACAATTAGTGCATTTTACTGTCATTGTTATTTAAATTCGGGCACAAAAACATCCCGTGAATCTGTCTATAAAAACCAGCTTAATCTCGTCTAAATATCAATTTGAATGTCTTATAATCTCACACATGATGGTTTTCTTCATTGTGCTCCAACTCTTTTCGATGGCAGACGAGAAAATGTTTACTTATGGGCTTAAAGTTACGACGGCCATATCGAATGTCATCTTTGTGTTTAATTCTTTTATGCGCGTTACTGACAAATGCCCCCCCATAAACTGTAAGTAGGGTCTTTGTTATTCAGAGCCGGTATAAAATTCTAATTAGATCTATTTGTGTTGAAGGTAATAAATAAGATGGGAGTTGAAATTTGAGATGTTTTTTGATAGCTGAACCAAAAAAATGGCAGGATATGGGACAAAGCCAATGATCGATGCGCATTGCTCTAAAGCAAGCCATGACAACCCATAGTGCCTGAATTCAATCATCACAACTTTAAAATATTACTATAACCCAGGGCAGGAAATTAGTAACGGCTCCAATTTACTAAATGTTTAATTGTTGTATTGTATCTAAAATTAATTAAAAATATATGGTTGCCAACTCCTAGTAGTTTTCAAGATTGAACGTATTCGACAAATTGTGACTCAACACGTCTGGTAGATTTCGAAATTTAATACAAAAAGTTTTAATAGTGGCGCATTTCTCCGGACCAGTGCATGTTCCACGGCTAATTAATATCGAAATTTATTGCCAAAGTCACCGCGCAATGTCGAAACGGTTGTCAACGTATCAAATCTACATGGACTTTTACTGAGATTTCGAGCATTTTTCAAAATTTTAATTTTGCCGCACAGTGAAATGATGTAATTTTCCGGAACCATATATTTTCCAATAATTTTTTAGAAAATGTTACAACGACCTTCAAAAATTGTAATTATCCCATCCAGTGCATGTTTTATCAATTAATCGATTTTTTTAACTCTAGCAAATTGACGTAGATTTTAAAGAAACACCCTTAAATTCTCAAAAAGCTCATTTTCAAATTCTTCCGACTAGCTTAACCTGAAAAGCAAATTCACAACGACATTTTTCAGCGATTGGCCGAAACTGAAAAATTTTGAATCGATGGTCTTCATCTGCAAACAACACTTCATGCAAGACGCTGAACTGGAATTTAGCGACATTAACACTGGTGTTAGTGATAATTACATTAACAAGAAAACATGATTTTGCCGTAACGTCCTCGCATCATTATCATAATTTAATTATGACAATCAACGGTAATCTAGAGTAAATGCACTCGACGATGTTGATCTGGAAAATTAGCACCGATGAGAGCCGACAGAGATAGTATGCAGTATGCCTTTCGTAAAGGTCATTCAGCTGGTCAAAAACCCGTTTCATAGCTAGACCACAAGGACGTTGGTTACAAGAATGGAATTGAAATCCACATAATGTTCAGTGGCGTTCCAAGAAGGTCACAATTATTGTAAAGTTTCACTCGTTACCTAAAATTATCTTTAAAATTCTCATAAAATACACTTATTACTAGAATCATCAACATAAGGGCTAGATTCTTCTTCAAAACAAATCTATCTAAAGTATAAGAATTCCCCAACACCAGAGAACCGAGCCACATACATAGAAATAAGAAACAGAGTTAATAACAGAATTTAAAAAATTACAGTACAACTAAAAACAATCACAAACGAAATGTGGGAAAAATACTTTAAAAACCTTTACGCAGAACCAGAAAATAAGGAAGACCCACCAGGAGAAGACCCATAAAATGACGTTATAAATGAACAGGCAAGGATCACGACAGAGCAGGTAAATATGGCAGTAAAGAAGCTCAGAAAGAGGAAGGCACCAAGCGAAGATAGAATGACAAACGAGATGATCAAATATGATGGAGATGCGATAGGAGAGACATATACAAAACTGTTCAACATTCTAATTCAACACGGAAGAATACCGGAAGAGTAGAAAAGAAGCATAACGATACCTATCTTCAAAAAAAGAGAATAGAGAAAAAACCAATCCCGCTAACTGTCGTGGGATAACCCTGCTAAGCATTTCACTCAAACTATTTACAAAGATTCTTGCTGCTGAAATAACGACACTAATGCCAATCAGCGAAGAACAACAAGGATTTAGAAAAAACCGTTCCACCATTGATGCATTATTTATAACAAGGCAATTAATAGGAGTATAACACCCCTCGCATACCTAACGAAAGCCTTCGATAAGGTACACCTGAAGGATGTAATCAACAGGCTGGAAACCAAGAATGTGCTCAAAGATATGGATAAAGGATATGAACACAAACACAACAACGCAAATACGAACAAGCTACCTGCTGACGCAACATCTACGAACAACGTGGTAGCCTTAGCCTTCTACTGTTCAATACGGTTATAGACCAACCAATAGAAACCAGCCACAATATCGGGACATCTTTAACATACAATATGGAAAAATAAATAGCTCAGAACAGGATGCAAGTCCAGAATCTACAAAACATGCTTGCCACCTGATATGACGTACGGGGCAGAGACAAGAGCGGAAACATCAGTAACAAAGAAGATACTAAGAACCGAGATGAAAACCCTAAGAACAATACACATTGAACGACAGACAAAGAAGCATAGACATTAAGAGAATAGTGCCATATTGACGAGATAGTGAGAGGGATAAGAAAAAGAAGAAAATAATGAAACCTGCATGTAAACAGAATGGTACGTAACAACAACTCACACGGAAGAAGACCTATTGGACGACCACCAAAGAGATGGCGTGACAGATGGCAATCATCTTCACAGGAAGTGCTGCAGAGAAATCGGTACTGAACAGGCCTCTATACGATGATGATGATGATGATCTTATCGGTTCCTTTAATGTTACTAAGCATTTAGTTTTCTCGGTGTTGATGAGCATATTTAGTTCTTTTGCTTTGGTGTTTACATGTATATCTTCAGTTGTGATATGTTCTACTCTGATTTTTGTTCTGCATTGGGTGTTAATGTCATATATTATATTAAGCAGCCTATAGTTTAGCCCTTTTGTTATCATAATTCCAGGACATCTTTTAAGCCCACTTTGTCAAAAGCTTTGGTCATATCGACGAAACACATGTACGCAGGTTTATTGAATTCTAGGGATTTTTCGGATGTTTGTTTGACAATGAATATTGCATCAATAGTGGATCTGTTTTTTTGGAAGCCTTGTTGTTCGTCTCTTATGGTTTTGGTGATTTCCCACCGAATAGTCTTTGTGAACGCTTTAAGAACGCTATCAAGTAGGATTATTCCACGGTAGTTTTCTGGAAGTGTTTTCTGTCCTTTTTTATAAGTGGGTATTGTTATACTGTTCTTCCATTTATTTGGTATTTTCCGTTCTTCTATGATATTTTTAAATAAGGTTAATATTTCATATTGTAACTTTTTCATTCCGTAATTAAGCATCTCGTTAGTGACCTCGTCTGGTCCGGGGCTTTTTCTATTTTTAAGTGATTTTAAGATTTTTTTTAATCATGTCATTTGTTAATTCTATGTCGTTGTATTCTTTATATTCGATTTGTATCTGTTCCTTGTCTTCCCCTTCCCTGTATAGATTCCTAAAGTGCGTTTCCCACTATTCTGTCTTTGTGATTTTATTGCTTCGTATGGGATCTTTGACTTCTAGCTTATTTCTTCTTAACATTCCTCATATTCTTCTCTGGCTTCCATACAAGTCTCTCTCCATTTCTTTTGTGAACTTTTCCCAATGGTTTTCTTTTAGTTCCTTTATTTTTGCATTTGCTTCGTTTCCTTCTCTTCGATAATTGTTCCAGTTTTCAGGTGTTTAATTTCGCGTATATTTGATGTAAGTATTTTCTTTCGTTTAGCTAGTTCTTTCACTTCCGGCGTAAAACATGGCGTTCTGTTGATTTGCTTTCCTATTGCTTCCATGGCAGCATTAAGTATGTTATTTTTTATTATTTTCCATTGGTGGTCTATGCTATCTTCAGTATTCACTGGTCTTTGATTTAATCGATCTTCATGCAGATGTTTTGTGCTGTCATCTTCTAATGATTCGACATTAAATTTGCTAATTATTTGCGATTTAGGTTTTATGGATTTGGGTTTGCTCAATCTTATTTTGCAAAGTACCATTTTATGATCACTTCCAGAGTACTTAGGTCCAATATTGTTTGAGGTACCATCTCTCTGTTTGTGATAATATAGTCTAAGACCGACTGTTGTCCTTTAGTATTTTGTCATGTGTATTTGTACTTAATGTCATGTTCGAAAAAAGTGTTGTTAATTCTCATGTTGTTGTTTGCGAAGAATATTTTCAGTAGATCTCCATTTTCGCTTGCGGTATCTTCGTTAAATCTCTGCATTATGATATCCAGTGGTTCATTTCCTATTCTTGCATTTGGGTCCCCCATAATATCGAATTTGTCTCGGGTTCTTATTTTGTCCACTACTGCTTGCAATTCTTCATAAAATCTCCCTCTCTCCTCTCTCTCTTTACTAATGTGTGGTGTATAAACGCTTGTTCCATGGTTACTACTTTTTGCTACCTGTAGTATTCTGTCGTTGACGTAGGCTTCACTCTCTATTTGTTGTTTGTACTTTAGGTCTTTCAGTATCCACTCCTGAGCGTGCTCTCTGTTCTCGTGGTACTCCAATGTATATCAAAATATATTTGTCAATTTCGTATTTTCCTTTTACTGTCTTTTAGTTCTTCTGTGATCTCTTGATCCTTTGCAATCCAGGACATGATGTTCCAGGTGGCTACTCTGAGTTCATTTCGTTTCCAAATCTTTGTCCGTTTTCTCGCCTTTGTCGTCATGTGTTCATCAATCGAGTTCCGATGTTGGCTTGTGGTTCTGTGAGCTGTATTGGTTTTTTAACCACAGGTAGGGTGCTAGCCTGACCTGTGAACCCTCCTCCTTTATCCGGCCTTGGGACCGGAGTCTCACTTATTGAGCTACTCAATTCACTCAACAGTGAGGGCTAGATTGAAGTATGAAATGTCGTTGGTTGTAGATACAGTTTCATGCAGACACATCTTCTTTAAAGTGCCCCCTTGTTATTTATTGATCAAATTTTCTGAAATTTGTTGCAGGCGAGCAAGCTGGTCCCAATTTTCAAATAAAATAAACTTATTTTAAACCCTATGCGTCGGAAATTAGTTCTTTGAAGGAAAATGCAGTAGATCCTATAGCATGGTCTAACCGATCTCCTGATCTAAAACCATGAGACCTCTTTTGTGGCTTATCTAAAGCAGAAAGTGTAAACACCTGAGAAACCCAAACTCGGAAAAGCAAGAAGTTGAACGAATAGATGCTAACCCAAGCTAACCTGAATTGAGGCGTCCAAGAATTTGTACCTGACTAATTTATCCCAATATGGATGAACATCGCATTTGAAATTTAAGGGCGGACGATACATCAATATTCTGTTTTCTATGTGAAACATAAAATTTGGTTAATATTGTTGTATAGGTATATCAGTAATAATAATCAAATTCAGCACAACTGAAATTTAATGTATCTAAATGAAAGTTATAACGGCATCTATGATAGCACGCCAATGGAGGTACACTTAACAATTAAAAATAAAGATTGTCCTCCAGGCATGTTTCGCACTCACCTGGGTACGTCGATTAGTAGTTTAAGCCAAGGCGAAGAGCCGGTAAAAGGATAGCTCATTTAGCTTTTTGACCGTTATTTTAAGTTCGCTTTTTCAAATAAACTTCACATGCTCTACTAAAGAAAGGATCTTTCAGACTACACGGTTCCGTATAAAATGCATATGTTGGAGAAGTATTAAATAATTGAAGCTTTTACAGTATTCTTTAAGCCTCCTTTTGAACTGCTTCTTGGAATTGGAACTACATGAAGATCATCACTGATGAAATGAGTATACCAACTGAATCCAAGCTTATACTATCATATTACAATCTTTTCTTGCATCATGCTATGTGATTACTCTTGAATTTACAACCTCTTCATATTCTTGTGGAATACTGTCTATGAACACTGATTTTGATCAACGGTGAGAAATTAAATCATTTAAGACGATGAGATCATCATAACTACTGAACGAAGGGGATGAGGCTAAAGATAATGAAGAAAGACTAGATAATGAACCCAAAACGACTCAACATCTTTGAGTCCAATCATAATATCAACGTATTTCTTGCCCTTACTTAAGGAGTAGAAATCCTGACTCTTACGAAGAGAACCATCAGCAAGGTACGTGTCGCACAATAAAGAGCTATGGAGAAATCACGGTTAGGTCTATCGCTCAAATATCTGGAGTATTTGATGCAATTGAAGCAGATAATAAGTCTCAAATGAAACTGGCCTGAACACGTAGCAAACTCATAGATGAATGATGCATGAGAAAAATTCTGGGGTAAGGGACGATCGCCAAGAAAATGAAGTGCCATCAGTGTGAAAAACTGGATGAACGCAGCACAATAGCATAGATTACGAGAAATCAATGTAGATCAATGGACGGAACTGGGCTGATTTATGGGTGATGATGTGATGATGAGGTGTCAGTCTGTATCCAAATCTGAAAAAAAAAAATCGACGGAATATAAAAATACGTATCATACGGAAAGGATGGAAATATGCGGATTGCTGACACTTCTAATTGGGTTAGTTAGAGCAGAACATCATCATCATCATCATCATCAATCAGCCCTTGACGTCCACTGGCTCATGGCTTTCCATTGTTGTCTGTCTTGACCCGCCTGAATCCAATTGGTTTCAATTCTCTTTAGGTCGTCGGTCCAACGTGTGGGTGGTCTTCCCCTGTTCCGCCTATCAGAGCATCTTTTCGTCCACCGATCGTTCCCAATTCTGGCCACGTGACCGGCCCAGTTCCATTTTAATGTCGCTATTTTCTCGATAATGTCTGTCACCCCGGTCGCGGTCCTCTGTCGCAGGCTCTGGTTCGTAACGTGGTCTCTCAAACTAAGACCGAGCATTGATCTCTCCATTTTTCGTTGTGCCACTCTATGCTTCCTTGCTGATGACATCGTTAGGGTTAAGGTATCCGTTCCGTATGTGATTACCGGCAGGACACACTGGTCGAACACTTTTCTCTTTAGGCAGACGGGAAGATCGCTTTTGAAGACATGTTCTAATTTTCCGTAGGCTGCCCATCCAAGGTTGATTCTTCATGTAATTCGCATGTCTGGTTGTCCTGGTACTTCCTGGCCCAGGTATATATATTTCTCAACCATTTCAAGTGTGGCGTTTTATCATGATCTTAGTCTTGGAGAAGTTTATTTTCAGTCCAACATCAAAATCGTGGAGCATTTGTTTCGCCTCTCCTAGATTGTCGGTTGTCAGGACGATGTCATCTGCAAAGCGAAGATGACTGAGTTTACGACCTTCTATATTTATGCATCTAGTCTCCCAATCGAGTTTCTTGAAAGCGTATTCTAGGACTGTTATAAATAGTTTAGGAGACATGGTGTCCCCCTGTCTCACTCCTCTTCCGACTTTGATGCGGTTGCTGTTATCATGCAATTTGACCGACATGAATATATTATGGATCAGTTTTGAGTGCCTTATAGTCCACTCGACATTCTCTCATTATTGCCTTCAATTCGATCGTGTCAAATGCCTTATGGAAGTCTATAAACAGGAGGATTAGTGGCCTATTGTATTCAACGGTTTTCTCGAGGAGGGACTTAATGCTCTGGAGGTGGTCATTAGTTCCGAACCCCGATCGGAAACCGGCCTGCTCTCTTGGTTGGTAGTGCTCAAGTGTTCTCTAGTCTTGATTAGGATTCTGGTGAACAGTTTGTATAGATGGCTAAGAAGAGTTATAGGGCGGTAATTTTCCAGGTTTGCTTTATCTTCCTTCTTATGGAGCAAGATGGTTGCGGCTTCATGCTATTTCTCTGGAATGGTGCTCTTCTGCAGGTAAAGGTTAAAGAGTCTTTGTAATTTCTTTAGCAAGAGAGAGCATCCCGCTTTAATTGCTTCTGCAACCACTTCATCCTCTCCAGGTGCTCTGTTCTTTTTCATTTTTGATAAGGCTCCTTTAATTTCCTTGATGGTGATTTCTGGCATCTTGTTTTTCGCTTTTAACTCTGCGCTGGTAACATTTCTATTGCTTCTCAACTGGTTGCGTTCGAGTATTAGGTTTTTGTGGTCTTGCTGATTCTATCTTCTCCTTTAGTATTGGTGTGAAATGTCCGTTGGCATTCCTGTAGGGTCTCGACTATGACGCTGTTTAGGCTGTTAATATTTGTCTCTGAATAATCAAGAAGTCTGTTGCTAACATGGGTTTCAAAACTTTGGACATCTCGTGGTGTTGTCCATGATTGTTTCGGCTTTTTCTTCTTTATCAATTTAAACCTAGGATAACATTAAGCCAGAATATTAATCGTGCCTGCTCTATTCAGGCAAATGTTTCAGCTTGATTGCCAAACAGCATTAGAAGCCTAAAGTTCTATGACTGTATCCCTATGATGGAGAATTGCAATATTATCTAGACCTGATTGATAGATAGAAGCAATACGTCTATTATCTGGACAGGATTCTAAGCTTGAGGGAGACGAAATAGACAACAAGCAGGAGGTTTATGTAATGAATCTGAATCAACATCATCGAGATATAATATGAAATATTATATTTGACTAGACTCTTGGTATTTCAACCAGAAACATTATCTTTCCCTTGAAAATTGTTCACTTCTGGCTCTCAGATTATTCAAAACCTCTTGAAAAACTGGCGAAACACTACTGAAGCACTCAACCATTGATATTACCGATTTCAGAAGCTGACCAAGTGGCAGCGCAAATTTCCTGCGATTGGTCTCAGAAGTTCAGCAATGCTAAATGCAGCTGATGTACAAAATCATAGCTTTGTTGATATATCCTTACACATAATGGCTGCAATAGCTGTACTACCTGAAAGGAAGGAATGAGAGGGAAAGTAATGACACGCCAGGGTTGCTGACGCTTCCTAAAAACCTCTGGAATTTGAAGCAGGAAGGAATGAGGTAAGCCCAAGATGTAGATTTCCTCTCCTCTTCCGAGGTAACCCGCCTATTTAAAATATTATTTCATTAGACCTTATACATTCGGTTTTGGGACACCCCATATAGGTAAAAAAAGAAAAAGAGGAAAACAAGTCATAAATTGAACGGATCTGAAAGCGTATCCCTCGAGAACGGAGATAGATAGTCAAAAGCCGGCGCAGTGTACGGTTTATTTTGGTGAATTGTTTTGCTTCTCTGTTTTAACATGTCATTACTGGTCAGTAAAATGAAATTTATAATATTGTTATTAACATAATTTATGCAAATATTTCTTTTATTCTCATGGATAGTTCATATTTGATGGCATATCATGTGTACATATTTAATGAAATCGTTTTATGCTGTGAATAACACCTACCCTGACGGGTGAATATCCTAGTTATGAATGAAATGATCATTTTAGAGATATTGGCACTAATTTCAACTTTAGTTGAGTAGCCTCCGTAACCAGGGCCTCAGTACCTGCCAGCGGCGTCTGGCTAACTAACGCCCCTCTTCGGTAGTGTAGTGGTTATTGCATCCGCTGTCACACGCGGAAAACTCAGACATTTTGCTAAACTACTAGCTGATATGGAGTTGCTGATGTTTCAAAAATGCTTCTGAGAGATACATCAAGAATAATGGGGTGACTCCAAGTTGCAGGTTTCCAACAACGCAAGCTATCACCACTGCATCTCTAAAATGTTGCATGACTGATTGAGGGATAAAATAATGTGGGGACCTTTTGATTTTGAGCAAGAAGTAAGCAATGTATGCAACCAGAATCAGTTTTGGATCAATGACATAATGAAAAATGTAATCCAAATTTCAGGACGCTTGCTTAACATTTTCTGATACAAAATTAGTATGAATCTATTGGAGGTGGCACGAAGAATCTGCCAGTTCTGGCATCTCATTTGCTAATGGAAATATGCTGTGAGCCTGGTTAAAAGGTCAAGCTACTGACTATTCACCTATGACTCTAAACTGGCTTGAAATGAAAATTTCACCTCCTTCTTCTTTCTCTAGCTTATTTCAATTTTAATGTTCCGTTCTATCGAATGGTTTTTCACTGGCGCAGAATTGCATATTAATATCCCATATCAGCTCTGAGATATAGTAACTAAATATTTTTTCTCGTGACCTTAAACTTATGGCAAGAAGACTTAAGAATCATAATGAAAATGAATCGACCTCCGTTCTTATACCATCCTTGATTCCGAAACGATGCGATGTCACTAACCCACACTTTTAATTTCTATCTCCTTCCTTCGGCAGCTTATTCTCACGATGTCTGATTTAACCTTACTCGCCAACACCGGTTTTATGCAAATTTTAAACACCATTAGACCCGTAATATGGGAACATGTTGACGCACTTAATGGCCTAACTAAACAAGTTTTTCTAAAAATTCGCTACTATACACTTATTCTGTCGTATTGAGCTACTATTAGGTTTGCATTCAGAGAATGAATTAGATGCTGGACTCGTTGTTCTTCCATTATTTTTTTGTTGTTTGGCCTTGTGTACTAATGTCATGAAAAGTTTATCACAAATTACTCGTCATATGTGTGTCATTTTTTTCATCACAAACTACAGTTAAGTGCATAGAGTCAAAGGAAGGAAGGATATGTGGATTAATTAATAATTACGTTAATAGTTATGCGACTGTTGGCTGTTCTTTAGACTAGCAAAGATATAAAACTTTAAATTAAGTTACTTTGATGAACTGGCATTTATACCAAGGACAAGTTCCATACTTGTGCCACTTAACAGTCCAGACTTATTTCATCTACTAAATTTACTTACGTTCTGAAGTGCCCAGCCAAAATATTTTCCCAGCTTAGGTTTTTACTGTTCTATAAAATCTTTCCTTTTTTTTCAGCGGCTTTCCCTGCTGTATGATGTTGAAATTATACCAAATAACGACCTCATAATGTGTCAAACATCTGAAACAAATGCATTCGTTACATAACGCTATTTTCACCGTAGCGTAATTGTCATAGTTAGGCAATTTTCCGAAGAATCTGAAGTATTAACAGGCAGCTTGATGTTCATATGTGATAACCAACTACAATGGTTTTTACCGCTACATTGTTCCCATATTGCGAATAAAAAGCGCGTTCCAGTTACTCATGCTCTGCCATTTTGCGGTAATTATTACAAAATGATGGGTCTGCTGAATATTTATTATTTAATAAATTTGCGCAAATCGGCAGGAAATACATTTATATCAAAAAAGATTAGCAAAACATCTTCAAGACAGAAGAAAAGGAACCAAGCATTACTTAGATTGTTCCTGTAAAATGAGATTAGCCATTCCAGGGACTTTAAATTTTATTTTTTTTTATATTTCAGTCTCCAGTTTAGAGAAAAATGCATTAACTCAATTTTCGTTCTTAGAGTTCAAGAATTTCGCAATTGTTTGTGGAAGATTACCGAATTATTTTTTCCTGGTCGCAACCTGCATTTTCCATTTCTATATAATACAAAAAATCTGATATGTTTTTTATTGTTGGCCATAAATTCATAATACGTATGTTTCCTGCACAAGCCAATCACGTCCGACACAGTGTTGGTCGAATTCTTGACCCAACAAACGACCTATATGGTCTTGATTCGTATATTAAAAAAAATAAAAATTTGGCAACCAGAGCATTAAATAATTAAAAGAGAAATTTAAACAAACCTCAAGACTGCAACACAATGTAAAATTATTGGATTATTTCTCTTCAAAACGTAAGATATTAATACGCGAGATGCTTCTCGGCTATTTGATTGTTGATATCTCCCTAGTTCTTTTATATTTTAGAAGAGGAGATAAGTATACCATCTATAATATACTTTTCGCTCTTTGGGGATGAAAAATTGATTTTTTATCCCTCATTTAAGGATTAAAATTTTCACTTTTTATCTCTGAAATTCGAAGCAAGGATAAAATTTAAAAGGAGGGATAAAAGGTAAAAAAATACAAAACTATAATATATTACGTCAAATATTAAAAATTTATGACCAACTCTTAAATTCTAAATCTTATTATAATAATTCTAAGTAACTTTTATACCTACTCCACTACCATAATTGGCAAAATTATACGATGTAGTTATATACTCATTATTTTTTTTTCTTGAATTAGGCTTCTATTCGAATCGTCCGAATCACCGGAGAGCTTTTGAGAATTAAGGTCATGAATCTCCGTATTATAGTTGGCTGAATTACTAACGTCAGATTGATAAGGGGCAGCCTTGTGCCCAGTAGTGAATAATTATCTTACTACACTTATTATTCCATCGCGACCATGTGATCTAGCCAAGCTCGGGTTAGGGTGAGGAGAAAAGTATGGATTAGAACCTGAAAACGCCCATGTGGACAGCCCAGGAGCTGGTTTTAGATAAGACACAAAAGTCTGCCGAACTGATGGTTCGGTAGCATGTTTATATAATAAAATGTGCTGATCGTTGCATGTTTAAGGTTCATAATCGCTCTCGTTGATTTCTCGCGTTGTTTATAATAAATTTGTCTTTAATGTTTACATAATATTTTGCAAGTTCAAGTTCAAACTTAGGACAGGGTGATATTTATTTAGTAGCTTATGCATTTTAGTAGTTCACACTTGCCCTCACCCTCTAAACATTGATCCCCATCATTAATAAGAACGACCCCAATTCGACTTTGGTCCACGGTTGTGGATCTAGAAATGTCCGAAGCACCAAAGAACTTTTGAAAAATAAGGTCTTCCGTCCCCCCTGTTGCCAGATCAGTTTTATAGTTAGGTAGTAGATTGATGTAAAAAAAATAGTAGATTGATTAAAAAAATAGCAGATTACAAATTCACGGTCTAGGTTTTAAATAAAACTAAAAACGACCCTATTTAATATTAGTCAGTCGTTTTTGAGTAAACACGCCGACACACAAGTCGTAAGTAAAATGCCAATCATAGATAAATATATAGGTATAGGGGGACAATGACGTTTTAAACGATTCAAAGGACGAGCCGGTGAGTCCCTTAAGGTGCGTCCAGACTTGTGACAAAACTCCGTGACGTGACAGCGTCGCGAACATATTCACGACGAGGCGAACTTCGATGCGTGTCATCGTCGCCTGTCATCCTCGCGTGTCATCGTCGCGTATCATAGTTCCGTTCACAGCGTTCCACTCATTTAAATAAAAAACAGTCTGTCATCATGGACGTTGCAGCAGCAGCGTACATAGTTATAGATAATTTATTGCGTAATTCTATAAATGTTAACTTTGTCTCCTGTCCCCATTCCATCTTGATATTAAAAAACAAATACTAATTCGAAACCAAAATAGCCGCTACACTGGTTAAAATTCAAGTAAATATGCAAAACGTTCTGATGATACGCGGTCCCGTCCAGAGTTGCCGAACCAAGCGGCGTATCATCCCTTTGATGCGACGCTAAAAGACCGACAGGACATGGAACGGACTGATGACACGCGATAAACGCAGCGATGTCACGCGTTGCGGTTACGAGGTACCGTCCAGACTATACGCGACGAGGTTCGCGGCGGTGTCACGATACGCGGTCTTGTCACAGGTCTGGACGCACCTTTTAGGTGCGTCCAGACCTGTGACAAGACCACGTATCGTGACACCGCCGCGAACCTCGTCACGTATAGTTTGGACGGTACTCCGTAAAGGTGCGTCCAGACCTGTGACAAGACCGCGTATCGTGACACCGTCGCGAACCTCGTCGCGTATAGTCTGGACAGTACCCCGTAACCGCAACGCGTGACATCGCTACGTTTACCGCGTGGCATCAGTCCGTTCCATGTCCTGTCGGTCTTTTAGCGTCGCATCAAAGGGATGCTACGCCGGTTGGTTCGACAAGTCTGGACGGGACCACGTATCATTAGAACGATTTGCATATTTAATTGAGTTTTAACCATTGTAGCAGCTATTTTTGTTTATTTTTTTTTCTAATATCAAGATGGAATGGGAACAGGAGACAACGTTAACATTTATAGAATTGCGCAATAAATGATCAAAACTATGTACGCTGCTGCTGCAACGTCCATGATGACCTACTGTTTTTTATTTAAATTAGCGGAACGCTGTGAACGGTACTATGATACGCGACGATGACACGCGGGGATGACAGGCGACGATGATGCGAAGTTCGCCTCGTCGTGAAAATGTTTGCGACGCTGTCACGTCACGGGGTTTTGTCACAAGTGTAGACGCACCTTAACCACAACGCGTGACATCGCCGCGTTTACCGCGTGTCATCACTGCGTTCCATGTCCTGTCGATCTTTTGGCGTCGCATCAAAGGGATGCTACGCCGCTTGGTTCGCCAAGTCTGGACGGGACCGCGTATCATCAGAACATTTTGCATATTTACTTGCATTTTAACCAGTGTAGCGGCTATTTTTTTTTCGAATTAGTATTTGCTTTTTTAATATCAGGATGGAATGTGGACAGGAGACAACGTTAACATTTATAGACGTACGCAATAAATGATCTATAACTATGTACGCTGCTGCTGCAACGTCCATGATGACCGACTGTTTTTTAATTAAATGAGCGGAACGCTGTGAACGGAACTATGATACGCGACGATGACACGCGGGGATGACAGGCGACGATGACACGCATCGAAGTTCGCCTCGTCGTGAAAATGTTCGCGACGCTGTCACGTCACGGGGTTTTGTCACAAGTCTGGACGCACCTTAATATGTATAGGTATACAGAACTTGTGGTGGTGGTGCCAGTTTTAAAAACTGCACAAAAATAGTAACGCAATCGCACTGCACAAAAATAATTAAGATGATATGTTAAAATTTTAAGATTTCTGTTTAATTTTTTAATTTTTTCTTGTAGTTTTAGGATATCTAATCAAGTATTCTGTTTTTCTCTAAATAATAGTAGAATTTACCTTTAAGAAAGTAGAATAGTAGCCAAAGGTCAAAAATAGTAGATCTACTATAAAAATAGTAGACCTGGTAACACTGTCCGTCCCCGTATCGTTATTGGCTGGATTATTAATGTCAGGTTGATAAATAGTAGTGGTGTGTCCAGTTAGTGCCCAATCATCTTACTAAACTTGTTATTCCATCTAACAAATTTTCCACGATCGAAAAAGACAAAACCTTTAAGTTTGTCAACGGTGACTACTGCATTTTTTAAGTCAGACTCTGAACTCTGATTTTTTTATCAATTACCACCGGAAAAATTATCTACTTGAACCCTCGGCAGATTCGAGAATAAGCCATATGTAGCATAAGGCGCCACCTAGGAAAGCCGTCATTGAAGTATGGATCAAAGGGTATAGACTTTTTGTCAAAACTAAATCATCATTTCAGCAAAACTACCTACCAAAAAATCATAAACCTAAACTATTTTTCTGTAAATTACACTTGATGATCACCTAATTGCCTATATCTAAACACTCTCTTTTGTTTCCGAAAGAGCTTGCTGAAACAATGCTTGAAAATTCAGAATAAAGAGTGTGGGTAGGTGACAGCCTCTCTCTTCAAATAGGTATTTCTTCCATTCTGAAAATCTTTTTCTCGTGCCGTAATGTTCTTCATTAACACTATATTCTTGTAATCGAGTTGCATATTCCTTAACTAGTCTACTAGTTTCAAATACTTTTTATCCTTGCTATCTATCTTTGAAACCAGACTGCGAAATGTCAAGTCAGGATTATAAGTTATGAGTCTCACTAAATTTTCCTCATCCAGTGCTTTCAATAATTTAACAGGCACTCTGTTCTGACCTGAAGCTTTTTTATATTTGCAGTTTTAAGGGTGTGTTTATGGATAATAGCATTTCCAGGTAGTTATCGTTTGCTGTTATTTTTATTTTATCATTTTTATGACCCAGGAATAGCTGTCGCATATATTGCTTCTAACACGATCTCACATTGGGCCTCTTTCTTTCAATATTACGTCTCTTTGTTTGTCTCTAGCTACGCAAGGTATATTTCTCCCTGTTGCTTCTGGTTAATTATTTTAGTTAACTTCTTTCTGCATGTTGGATCCATCTCGTTTACTTTGAAGTTCTTCAATTTCTTTACATTATTTTCCTCCATCCAGTCTTCTTTAGAATTTATGATAACGTGTTTTATTGTTTTCTTATAGTTTTAAGCATTTCATTGTCTCTATTTTTATATTTTCGTCTCTTCTCAGTTGGGTGAAGAATTACTGAGCAAGTAGCGTACCAAAGCTTACCTGCTTTCGATGATTCTCTTCTCTCCATTTGCCCAGGTGCTCTGAAGAACTCCTTAGGAAAATGTTCCGAAGCAGAAAAACACAGCATATTGAATGAATGAATGATCTTGGGGGATATTAGTACATTGCGACCTGTATAGACCTATTCTATCCCACCTTCCTTGGTGCTTCCCTTGATATGATTTTCTATCAGAGTACCTCAGCCAGCTTCAGTGCTTCGATAAAAACAAGCAGTGTGGATGGTCCTATGGATGGAAGTTCCAGCATCCGAAGCAGACCATTCGCCTATTCACGACCGCTTCGCACTCCGTGAGAAGATGTTCCGGAGTTTCCTCTCCTTCCTCGCAGAACCGGCATCTGTCCTCGTTTTCAATTTTTATTCTCTCCAGGTGCCTTCTCAACTGGCAGTGACCCGTAAGAACGTCGCGCCCGTGAGGATGCGGAGATTGTTCTTACTCAGTTGAGCTTACGTAGTGGTTTTTTAATCTTCCTAGATGAGGCCATAGAAACATCTTTGATTGCCTTAACCTTGGAAGGCGTTTCCATAGTCTGATACATTTGAGTCGCTCTTCTTTCCTGAATTCTTCCTTGTAGGTGTGCATCCCTATGCCACAGAAAGGTTCCGGTCCTAAAAGCGGAGTTTATAAACCTACTATTGCCAATTGGTCTACTTTTTCGTTGTCTTCTATCCCAGCCTGTCCTGTTATCCATTGAAGGGATAGTTTGTTATTCTTGCCTAGTTCATTTAGCTCATCTCGGCATTCCCATACCATTCTGGAGCTGATTGTTGATGAGCTCAGCGCTTTGATGGATGCTTGACTGTTCCAGAAGATCACAATCTTTTTCTTCTTATAGTTTCTGTCGAGGCTGAACTGCGCACATTTTTTTTATGGCGGGACTTTCCTCCTGGAATATGTCGGGGTGTTTTCTCATTGCTTCGGAGAATTTGGTTCCTGGCCCAACTACTCCGGCTCCGGTCCCCTGTTCAGTTCTTGACCCGTCTGTTTACCATTTTATGACACTTTGCTGCGATGTG
This sequence comes from Pissodes strobi, assembly GCA_016904865.1. Classification (NCBI taxonomy): domain Eukaryota; kingdom Metazoa; phylum Arthropoda; class Insecta; order Coleoptera; family Curculionidae; genus Pissodes; species Pissodes strobi. The sequence continues at coordinate 28,212 of MU190128.1, read as the reverse complement.
AGAATGAAAGAACACATCATTCACATCATTCTAGCGGGAATTCAAAAACAGAACGGACCCATTAAATTGAAACACTCTAGTACACCTTAGCTTAACCGGATCGGCGCATGTACCCTTCTCTTCATAAGTATCTTGTGGTTGATTGTGTCCACGGCTTTTAAAAGATGGAAAAATAAGGCAGTCACCTTTTCGATTTATCAATTTTATCTACTATAAATTTCGCATTGCTAATTCAGTTGAGCTTTCCGATCTGAAATAGTTTATACCGCCCATGGAAGCCTACAAGTCAACTGTAGATCGAGATGTTTTAAAGATTATGGATCTTCAAAACATTGATGGTAGCAGGGCCACAAGTGTGTAGTCATTATATCTCAGGATATCTTCTTTATGGAATTTTGGGGCGATATCTGTCTTGAATGAGGTGTTAACAATATTATTCAATAGTTTACTTATAAAAGCGAAAAGGCGATGGATACAAAATACGTGAAGAAAACTTTACATTTTGCTCCAAGTCGTTTTGGCACCACTGCGATTTTGGGTGTGCATCTCTTCAAATAGCTTACCACACATATTATTCTATTTAGGTACAGTTACGGACATTTTTTTTAATGCCCTTATGCAGGATTATGGATTGAGCAGACTTTACCTAACATAATCTCTATATTTTAGGGAGTATCTGAATTTTGTACCAAAATCTGACCCAATCAGCACATATTCTACGCTTTTAAATTAATCTCTTTCCCTTCCAGAGTTATTTCATTACCTTATTTTTGGGGATTTGTACTTATTTAAGGTTTCATGTAAATGTTTATATTACCTTTAAACTTCGATATTTGCTTGGTATTGTCATATATAATAATTCATAAAGCTATTAACTAATTATCACCCTGTCCCAAGTTTGAACTTGAACTTGGGAATTATTTAATAAACATTAAAAGCAAACTATAAACAACGCGAGCAGTCAATGGGAGCGATTATGAACCTTAAGCATGCAATGATCAGCAATTTCTCTATTATAAATACACTGGCAAATCTTCAGTTCGTCAGACTTTTGGTCTCACCTAAACCAGCTCCAGGGTTAGTACTGCTTTTGGTTCAATCCGCTCTTTGGTTAGTCACATGATTGCTAAAGTTATAATCCTTTTCCTGCCCCAAACCTAGTACTTGGTTAGCCACATCGACTGCTAAGACTAGGGGTTTCATTAACCACAATAGAAAAGTCGAGTCTGTCAAAGTTCTTCGAGTGAAGTTTCTAAGTAGTCTGTCAAGTAGTTCAAAGTGTAGTGTCCAAGTGCTCTTAGATACCTTAACATTAAATAAAACGCAACACAACATAAGATAAACTATATTTACAAAGCAGTGACCAAAAAGACCTATAAACAATTCATAAAACATACCTCAAGTCGAGAAAGCATGCGCACCTTAATAATTGGGTATAGGCTAGTCTCATTAAGTTTCTGACCAGTAAACGCTGTTAAAACTCTATCGTTGGGTCTTTGGCCAATACACATTGTTAATCTTTTCTCATTTAGTTTATCTAATATACTTTATTGTTTTTTTAAGTGTTTTCTTTATCTTCGCTTCTCACCTTACGTAAAGAATCCCGTACTACCATCGGAGTTATACCCCTGCACGCTGAGAAAGGCGTGGCATCGTGATTCAAACGTATGATGACAGATTGGTGGAGGCATTAAGAAAAAATTAAAAGAACTGTCATCACGAATACTCGCGACAGTATTGTCGGCTCATTTAGTTATCAGTCACGTGCTTTAAGCTCAAATTTGAGGATTCGCTACAATTTCCGATTTTCTGTGCTCATGGTTAATTGCGAAGCACGCGAAAAGCTTTTGGTAGCTTTCTATTAAGATAAATATAGGAAATAACTAATAAATATACTTGGCATATTATCAGCAAAATTCATTTTTTTAACGGTTCTTGTAAAGACCCCTGTGTACTAAAACAATACATTTTTGGGTTTTTAAAATATAAATAAAAATTGTCAAAATACACATGTGATTATTAAATGTTTCTTCTTTTCACAGGCCTGTAAATAAATTCTTATTACTACACTAGTTGTAAAATATGCTAATATTAGAACCGCAGCTAAAATTCTGAAAATAAATTTTCTCCGTCCGAAACAGTGGATCGTCCCATCTAAACAAAAGACATTCCGGCTCTTTTTTAACCCACCTGTTGCCCATTTGCCTTTAGCAGGTCAGTTCGTGTTTGGACCTGCTTAAAAAGCGTAAAATAAAGCATATTCTGTTGTTGTTCTCTCCTACACACAAACCAGTTAGACCTCGACAATGATCGACCGCAAATCTTCACTAACACCGAGGAAAGAACGGAAACAGCCACCATTCTCTTAAAATAGCATTTAAAATACATCACCGAAGCTTTCTACTGACAATGGCACAAGAGATCAAAAATGATTTATTGAATAGTATGCAAATGGTAAATATTTCATTATGTTAAGATTTGCTTACGTTTTTCCTGCAGAGTTTGGTACAATCATAGATATTTTTTGAACTCCACTCACGGAAATTGCTGGTTTAGGCCGAGGCCAATAATTATGAGAAAAGAGCAAAAATACTTTTTTTAACGAGATATTTTCCTATACAACGAATTTCAAGAAAACACTTTTTCTATTGAGGTATATTAGTAATTACGGGCAGAGAAGAGAGGAGTGATAAAAACTTCAACAACAACATTATAAAATAAAAATTATAAAAAAAAATTACAAAATTTCCATTTTCCCTTAAAGTATTACAGATCACATCAGACTATCACATTGTAACATTATCAAGCTGATTTAGGAATCTTACATAAGGAGAGAAAAAGTCCATATCTGTATGCTGATTTGCCAATCTAGAACATCTGGAGATAAAACAAATTAGTTCTGTGAGATGGGTAGTGAAAACTGTCTATAGACCGAGTTTATCTAGAGGGAATACGTATATTTATTTTTTGGAGCAATTCTGGAGCAATAACTCTTCCATGCAATATATTGTAAAAGGTTTGGAGATCTCTTTTTTGTGGCGGGTTATAATTGGCGACATGTTTAGCAAAGACAAAACCTCAGAGTCAGTATAGTTATCCAAAATATGTAACTTGTAAGCAACTTGTTTTAAAAATTTGTGTTCAACCAAACTGAGGGCATGTACATTGGTTGCATAATGGGGAGACCAGACACACGAAGCATACTCCAGAAGAGGACGGACAAGAACACAATAAAGAGTTTTAAGGGCCGCTATACCGTTGAAGTCCTGTGTGGTTCTCCTAACAAAACCCAACATTTGAAAGGCCTTTCCCACAACATTGCTAAGATGTTGAGAAAACTGGAGACTGCTCTCTAGGGTAACACCGAGGTCCTTAACAAGGGATATCTTTTCCAGAGGAGAGTGGCTGATTCTGTATTGAAAGTTTATTTGGGTCCTGGAACGAGAAAACGTCATGGTCCTACATTTGGTAGGATTCAGCTCCATGCCGTTTCCCAAACACCATTCCTGCAAGTTGCTCAAGTCATACTGGAGTTTATCACAGTCCTCAGGACTTCTTATGAGGAGGCTCATTTTTAAATCGTCGGTAAACAGCAAGAAGGAAGCACATGAGAAGCACTCACAAATGCCATTGATGAAAACAATAAATAACAGTGTTCCCAGATGGGAGCCCTGGGGCACACCAGATGGAACACCGATTTTCCTGGACAACTTTGACAATCTGTATCCGGTCTGTTAAGTAACTCTCCAACCAGGCAATAAGAGGCCGACCAATTCCAAATCTTCCGAGCTTATGAATCAACACATTGTGGGGAACCCTATCGAAAGCCTTGGAAAAGTCGGTGTATGTTGTGTCAACCTGACAACCCTCCTCCAAGGCTTCCGAGAGACAACCCACATGTGTCAACAGATTTAACTCCGTAATCCTGCGAGACCAAAATCCAAATTGCTGGTCAGTCAATAAGGGCTCAAGAGAGGGAGATAACTTATCGCAAACCAAACTCTCAAAAACTTTAGGAATTGCACTCAAGATACTTATAGGACGGTAGTTTGTTACTGATTTGAAAATTGGCCTTAAATAGCTTTTTTTCCAAAAATTAGGAAACTTTCCAGTCTTGAGTGAAAGGTTGAAAATGTGGTAGAACGGCCTGGAAAGATTAAAGCAACAATTTTTCAGCAATATTGGAGGCACACTATCCGGTCCAGCACCCTTTCTAATGTCCAAGGAGGAGAGCTTAGTGTGTATTTCAGAGATTGAGACCCGCAAGTGAGGGAGGTGAAGCATGTGAGCATGTGTCACAGTCTGGAACATCTGCCCGGTTATTAGAGTACACGGTGGAAAAATAATCAGTGAACATATTGACAATTTCATCATCAGAGACACTCGAGCGGCCAAGATATTCAAGCTGAGAAGGAAGATTGTTATCTTTACGCTTATGGTTAACAAATCACCAAAATTTTTTAGCATTACAGCATATGGCCAATTCTGAGTTATTGATGTAATTATTATAAGATTTCCGTGTCAGTCGAGTACACAAACGTCTCAATCCATCAAACTCCCGATAATCATGGACAGATTCAGTAGTTTTATATTTTCTATGAGCAATTTTTTTCTGAATTATAAGATTTTTAAGATTCGGAGTAAACCATATCGGGAATTTTCTAGCCGAGTATTTTTTCAGTGGTACAAAAATATCAATAGCCATATAAATAATATCATACATAATATTTAACATAAGATCAAGTGATTTATCAACAAATAAGTTGTCCCAGTCTATTCGGTCAAAAAACTGCACTAATTCAGAATAATTGGTTGAGTTGAAATCCCTATAGAACCCTACAAAGTTTAGAGAATTGTCTGCATCTGCTCTTTTCACCTTTGTAAGAATACAAAGGGGAGGGTGGATAGTAGGAGGAACCAAGAAACTCTCAGCTAAGCCAACGACACTTTCGGCATCCTGAGTCAGAACCAAGTCCAGTAGACTACCTTGTGTAGTCAGGAAGCAGTTTTTTTGAAAGAGGTTGTGGAAGTTGCAGGTGTTGGACATTACCTCTATGGCGGCTGCTTGCAAAGGTGAGGCATCACCATATATGCGCAGAGCCTAGTCCACCATCACTCCATACAGCATGTCTCAGGTTGAAGTCACCAATAACATGTATAGGAACATTGGGCAAACTCAGAGCCAAATCATTCAAAATTTCAGAAAATACTATGTAAGACTGAACCGGAGAGTTTGGAGGGATATAAACTCCTCCTAGGACAAAGCTGGCCTCTCCGGATCCAACCAAAACAAAAATCTGTTCTATAGATTCAGGAACTTGCAACCTTCTGCTAGGTATGGATTTATAAATAGCAATCAACGCTCCACCTCCTCTTCTGCATGAACTGGTCTCGGGTGAACGATCCTTACGGTAAACAAGAAAATCAGTAAAGCCAAGTTCTGCGTCGAAGACACCACCATGAAGCCAGGTTTTAGTAAGCGCAAATATGTTATGCTGGCACACGGGGCTTTGTTCTCAGACCTTGGGTATTTTGATAATATATAGAATAGCTGTTAGACACCAAAGAAGTCGCTGTCTAAACTCAGCTTTAACTTTAGATTCAGAATCGATTTGCATTTTAGTTAAATCAGGGTTAATAAATACATTTGTACCTTTCAACCTGCTCCTGCAGCGAATTATTTTCTGTGGATCCTCCTTGCTATGCAGGATGACCTTTAAAGCCCTGTGACCATTTTTGTTAGGTTTCCCAAGACGAACCAAGGTCTTAACCTCAACATTACATCATTTGGGTTAACTTTTGCATAACCCTTGTTTTTCTCTGCTATTTTTCTGTGAACGTTTTTCGTTCGCAGTCATCGCGTTTAGATGTTTTGCTGCTTCCAGATGGTGCCGGTTTCAAAGAATATATACGTTTAATGGTAAGCATATTATCTACTTCTTGTCTTGCTTAGATTGTGTGATTCTTTAAGCACCCTGTATCTTGTGGATTTGAATTGTCACTTTAAAATGTAGAGTTATGTCTGCGAAGAGGACATTGGTCAATTTTTTTAATCGAAATGGTTACCTAAGTGTTTCAATTTAATGAATAAAAAGTTACCTTTTACCTTGAAAAAGTCATATTACAGACAAAACTATAAGTGTCAAAAAAGCCCGAATTTCTTTTTACAATTTGACTAAGAATAATTTAGATGTAAAAAAATTAAAAGAAATATTGGCAAATTTACAGGATTAATGAATATTTAAAAAATTTTAAAGTACAAACGTATTTACTAACTTGTACAAACAAAATATTAAAGCCATCCAATAACCCAGCCGATAGGCTGTGACATTTTCCTTAACATTTTAAAATCCGCATTAGAAATATTATATTAGAGATACGTACTTTAAAATCTAGACTAAAAAAATTTCGTACGCTTTTCAAAGGAACAGTAGTTTAATATGGATCCAATCGCATAGTTAAGAGGGCATTAATCGTTGATTAACACCTAAAACAAATCTCGCTAGAAAAAATAATTAGTCAGGTGTGAGGTTTGTTTTAGTTTCATTTTAATTCGTTAAAAACTTACCACAGATCCGAAAACTACAATAGTTCTAGCTAGAACCTTACTTAAAAAATTAATATGTAATAGGATTTTAAAAAAATAGTCCAAAGGAACCGAAATAGCAAGCAATATAAACCAGGCTGTATAAATCTGTAGACAATCTTTCTCTTTGGATGGGCTCCTTTTGAAAAAAAAGAAGTCTGGTAGCTAAAACGGCTAAAGGGGAAACTAAAATAAACTTTAAAATCCCGCAAAAAGTAAAATTAATTAAATATTTTCCTTTGAAACGTTTTATTTTAGACCGTAAATAAAAAAGTGCGAGATGCTTCTGTGCTACTTGACTGTTGATATCTCCCTAATTATTATGCATTTTGGAGGAGTAAGCAGGGTACTTACCATTTATAATATAATTTTCGCACTTTAGGAATAAAATGTGCATTTTTTATTCCTCATTTTACTAAAGAAAATGTCAAATTCTAAATATCTATAAAGAATTCTTAAATTTGAATTCGTGTTGTAATAATTGTAAGTAAGTAACTTTTATGCCTAATTCAATACAATTGGCAACTGCTCATTATTATAATATTATAATTTTCGAACTTTAAGAATAAAATGTGCATTTTTTACTCTTCATTTCTGAAAATGTCACATTCTAAAAATTGATAAGAATTCTTAAAATTGAATTCTTATTGTAATAATTGTAAGTAAGTAACTTTTAAGCCTGATTCAATGCAATTGGCAACATTAAATGATGGTGCCATCTGCTCATTATTACTATATTTTTTTTTTGAATGGAGATTCTACTCGCATATTATACCATGGGTGTGTATTTAGAGTCGTCTGTATCACCAACTTTGGAAAAATAAGTTTATATCAGTTTTTTTCATATAATGAGGGAGCAAATGCTAATGCACGAACTGAAAGGTGTAACTCGAAACAGTGTGTGACTCCTTATTACAACACCAGACCTACCAACTAAATCGTCGACTCCTATGAACAAGCGTGCCCACTTAAGAAAGCGAGCGCCAAGAGGCTGCCTTGGTGGAGTGATACTCTGGACCGTCTTTAAAAAGACGTGAGAAGATCACACCGCCACGCTTTCAGGGGAGGGCGGCAGGAGCTCTGGGATGTGTATCTGGAAGCCAGAAGGAAATTTAAAATCGAGGTCCGACGCAGCAAAAGAGACAGCTGGAGGAAATTCTGTGGAGAGATGGAGTCTCTCTCGGACTCAGCGCGCCTGCTTAAGCTGCTGGGCTCGGAAAGACAAAAAGAGATTGGCTCTCTGAAAACAGGCGAACAATGGACGGCGAACAGAGAGGAAACGATAGAGCTTCTTCTAAAAACCCACTTCCCCGGAGAGGTACAGACTACCAACTGGGATGAGGAACCAGAGCCAGAGATGGACTGGAACCTTGCCCGCAGTGTGGTGACTGAGGAAGCCATAACTTGGGCAGTGGGGGAGTTCAGTCCATATAAGGCAGGAGGGCCGGATGGAATTATACCCATGATGCTGCAGGCGGGCCTTGACACGTTACTCCCTTACTTAAAGAGAGTATTCGAGGCCAGCATAGCACTAGGGTACGTTCCACAAGCTTGGAGAGCAGCGGATGTCGTCTTCATCCCCAAGGCAGGGAAGAGAGACTATTCCCATCCCAAGTCATATAGGCCTATAAGTCTAACTTCATTTCTAATGAAGACAATGGAAAAAATCATTGACAGGTTCATCATGGAAGAGATCTTAACTGATTCTCCTCTACATGATAATCAGCACGCCTACAGAAGGGGGAAGTCGACTGAAACGGCTCTCCATTCTGTAGTTAGAAGGGCTGAAAAGGCAATAGAAAACAAAGAAATGGCGCTAGCGCTATTCTTTGACGTAGAAGGAGCTTTCGATAAGGCTAAAACGAAAACTATCTGTCAAGCCCTCCAGGCCAAGAGAACACCAGTTCATTTGGTCAAGTGGGTAAAAACGGCACTGGAAGACCGAAAGATCAGCGCCGCGCTGGGAGAAGTTCGCGTCGAGGCCGGGGTAAGAGGGGGTTGCCCACAAGGCAGCTGCCTCTCGCCACATTTGTGGTGCCTGGTGATGGACAGCCTCCTGAGAAGGTTAAATCTTGAGGGATTCTACGCACAAGCATATGCTGACGACGGGCTAGAAATGATCACGGGCAAGTTCGTGAGAACGGTCTGCGAGCGTATGCAGGTGGCGTGTCGGATAGTTCAAGGTTGGTGTGAGGAGAATGGTCTCTCAGTAAACCCAGGGAAGACCGAACTCATTCTCTTCACAAGGAAACGAAATCTAGCAGGTTTTATACATCCCATACTCTACCAGACGAGACTGAGCCTAAGTCAACAAGTCAAATATTTGGGAGTTATTTTAGACAGTAAATTGACGTGGAAGGCACACGTTGAACAGGTGGTGAATAAGACAACCGCGATTATGTGGCAACTAAGGAGAACGGTAGGTAGGAAGTGGGGTTTAAAACCTTACATCCTCCAGTGGCTGTACACTGCTGTGATAAGACCGAGGATTTCCTACGGATCCGTGGTCTGGTGGCCAGCGGTGGCCAGAGCCACTAATGCCCAGAAACTGGTCAGACTGCAAAGGCTGGCTTGTTTGGGTATTACCGGAGCATTGAGAACCACTCCCGGAGCAGCACTGAACATCATTCTGGGGCTGCCGGACCTCCCGATCTGGATTGAGAGAGAGGCAATGGCGGCTCACAAAAGGATGATCGACAGTGGCCTATGGCGAACGGACTACACAGGGAAAGGCCATACGACTATTGCCGCCAAAATGAGTAGGAATCTACCCATCATTGCGACCAGAGGCAATATTCCAGATGGCAGATTAAGACTGAGAAGGAATTTCTAAGTGGAATTTCCATCAAGGGAAGAGTGGCTGTCAGGCCAGGTACGTACGCCGAGCGGCGCACACGCATGGTACACTGACGGCTCATGTATGGCTAATACACAGTCATCCGGAGCCGGTGTATACCTAGACAACACTAAATCAGGAGAAAGCACTTCGCTGGGGAGATATGCCACTGTTTTCCAGGCGGAGGTGTTTGCTATTTTGGAAGTAGCAACCAAGGCAGAAGTAACAGAAGGTGTAGAGAGTATATATATTTACTCGGACAGTCAAGCCGCTCTAAGGGCGATCCAAAAACCCAGGGCAAGCTGTAAGCTAGTTCAGGAATGTAGAGACGCCCTAGACAGATTGGCTGTGCACAAGGAAGTAAGATTCAGATGGGTTCCAGGGCACAGTGGCATCGAGGGCAACGAACGGGCCGATGAATTGGCCAGACAAGGCTCAATGAGCCACCTCGTCGGTCCAGAACCTGGTCTAGGCTTAAGTAAAAGGCAAATCTCTCAGGAACTAAATAACTGGGCCTGGAACAAGACAAAGCACAATTGGAGAGGAAAAGAAGGATGCAGACAAGCCAAGGAAATGATTCCAAATCCTGACGGATCCAGAGCAAGGTGACTGCTAAAAAAGAGCCGAGAGGACACCAGGAACTTGGTAGGTATTCTGACTGGGCATGGAAGCCTAAACAGACATCTGCACCTTATCGGCGTGAGGGACAGCCCACTCTGCCTGAACTGCGGGACAGGGGAGGAGTCCTCATACCACTATATAGGAATTTGTGATAGGTGGAGTCGCCTAAGGAGGAAGATACTGGGAGCACCAACACTTGCTCGGGAAGATCTAAAGGATCTGGACTGGGAGGACGTCCTCACCTTTATCAAGGTGACGGGCCGTTTCAGTGCAGGCCGGGTGTTGGAAGTAGCCAGGTAGGGGAGGGCGGATCGGGGATGGTGAAAAGGGACTTATAGGCCTACTTACCGGGCTTCGGCCTCCCCACCCTTACTACTACTACTACTACCAACTAAATCCCTAACCCAGTGGTTCTCAATTTTTTTCCAGATGCGGCGCCCTTTTTCAATTAAAATTTTTCTTCCATGGCGCCCTAATCTTGGCAAAAGTATGAAGTATGGCTACTCGTAAGAGAGAGATAAAAATAAACAAATATAAATATTTCAATATTTGAACTTTATTCACTTTATTAACATTAAATTAGTAATTGATGTGATAATGGATAAGCCTGTAAATTACTGCACTGCACTAAGCTGGGCACGACCACCTTCATTTCCTTTTCCACGTTGATTTTTGCTCTATACTTAGTTTGTATTACAGCGACTGCCGAAAATCCAGCTTGACACAAATATGACGTCGAAAATGAAAATAAATCTGTCTTATCACTTAGGAGTGGATATTCATGTTTTATTGAAATCCAAAATTCGGTGACTTCCATGTTGTTAAATGTTGTTTTCAAACTGTTGTCGCAAGGCAACTCAATAAGATTTTCTTCTTCTATAGTAATAAACTCAGGTGAAGCCCTGGTGGTAAATGGATCTTATTCATGCAAATCTTTGATAATTTTAATTAGGAAAGTATTTCTCAAAGTAGATAATTAGCTGTGTTAAGTGCATGCAAACATGATTTTTATATCTTGAGAAAGAACAAGTCCATTTGACATCAAAAATTACTGCTAAATTGAAAAAGAATCTTTCCCTGCTTCTTCATTCAATTTTCTTCTTCAGACTGTCAGTTTCTTTTCATAGCTGATATTTTTCAGATGACTTCAAAAGATGCTTGTTTCTTAAGAGAATTAAGCTTTTCAAAAATGTCGCAGTTCAAAAGTACGCCACAAAACATGACCAAGAGTGCATTACTATAGTGCAACAAAGATAATTGATCAGCTCCCATATCATGACACAGTGTTTTAAAAAACTTGCTTTCAATGCACGAATTTTTATAAAATTCACCACGTTAACCACACATTCTTGGCTTTGACGCAAGCGCCACCCTATGAATAATGCAGTACCTCCATAGTGGATCTGGTGATTTGTTTCGATTGTAGTCTGTAGTCCTCGGTAGCAGCCAGACATGGAGCCAACTCCATCAGTATAGACACCAACGCACTTCAGCCAATTCAAATTATTTTCAGATATGAATATATAAAGAATCTTGAGTAGAACCTGAGCTTTTGCTCCTGCAGTAAAATTTTTACAAAACAGAAGGTCTTCTTTAATATGATTACCATCTATAAATCGGACATAGCATATCAAATGAGCGTCTTTGTGATTATCCAGCCTCATCTAGCTCCAATTCAAATTCCACTTTGATTTTTTCATTTAATTGATCGTTGGTATCCTCCACCATATGCTGTATTCTTCGACTCATTCTATTATTGGACAAAGGCACTTTTGAAAGTAGCTTCCCAGCAGACTCACCAACCATGATGTTCACCATATTTACAGCAGGTTGAATCAGTTCTTCTGCGATGATATGGGTTCTTTTCCTGTCACGATACCGTAAGCCACACTGCAAGATGCTATCAAAGGACTGTTTGGTATCGATGCAGTCTTAGAAAATAATTTTTGTTGTTGTTCTAGCTCTTTTAACTTTCTAGCCAAAAAGTCACGAGGCTTGTCGACCATGCTGTGGTGATTAGTTTCTAAATGATGCTTCAATTTACTTGGAAGCATAGATTCGGCTGCCAAAACTTTCATACACATATTTGGTTCTTCTTCCTCATTAATTTTTGTTGACGTAAAACCAAACTCTAAATAACCTTCATCATATTTACGATATTTTCGTTTCTTGACTGTGGTGCCGCCACTAGTTGAAGCCATAGCGACTCAATAACATATAGGAGTTATTGGTTGAAGACATACCGTATTTATCTGCGCTATTACGTTTATTGCCCGTTAAAAATTGCTCCATGCTCAAATACACAAAAGCAAAATATCACAAAACTACTAAGCTAAGTACTAATTTATACCACTGTTTATTTATATGAGGCGCTAAGTTTAATTTTACTAGACTTCGAAAGTAAACCGACTGACTAAATCGAGCCGAAAACGAACACTAACTAAACCCTAGCTTACCAAACAATTGTTTGCCAAGTTCCCCTGTGAAGAGGCCGAGGCGCCTTGGGGCGCTGCGGCGCACAGTTTGGGAATCACTGCCCTAACCTCATTTTCCCGTTTTATAACCACCCCGGAACTCCTGTTAAGTATTATTTCAAGTTGGCCTTTTTTTGCCTCGTCATAAGCTTCTCTCGTTTCCTGTTCTCACCTTAGTCATAGGCTTTTTTGCTGTTTTGCTCTTGTGTTAGGGACTTCTCTTTCCCATTCTCTGTTGGCTTCCTTTATCCGTGAGTACTGCCAGCACGAAACGACATCCCAGATCTATTTCTTCTCTATCATCTTCCCGATGACTGTTTTACGGATCAAACCACCCCCCCCCCCAACTTCATGTGCGAGATTATCCCGTTCTTGCACACGAAGTAAGTGTGTTCAGCCGAATCTTTTTCCTTCCAGCAATACGTGCATTGAACGTATCTTGCCTTTCCGATTTTCTTCAAAAAGCACCGGATATAACCATGTTCTGTTAGGAATTGGGTCAAGTAATAGTTGAGACGTCCAATCCTTCACGCTCCTGGTTAAGTAGGTCCATCGTCGTCTGGTTGCACTGCTCCATTTATTCTTCCATCTCCGGATAGGCTCTTCTCTTTCTTCTTTTTTATTCGCTGCTCTAGTTTCGTCTTCATTTCTGAGGTAAACCCTCATCCTTTCCTCCGTCAGTAGATCTATGGGGATCGTGCTAGCGATGACTTGCACGTCTCTGTATCATTGGATCGATTATTAAGGCCAGGTTGATAAGTGGTATTGCCTACTCTAGCAATATTTGAAAATTTTGCGAAAATTCTATTATTAAATTACATCATAATATTTACTACTTCCTTTTGTCACATCTTTTACAGCTGCAATTATTATTAAAGCGAACGCAAGCATTTCCACGATTCCAAAATAGTGTAAGGGCAATATTACATCAATATGCGGATGGTACTCCGTAGTTACTACGCAAGATCCTAATGAAGCTTAAATTGGGGGAATTGAAGGCAGCTAGAATGATTAGAAGATTTTGAATTCAATCATTTTTTAGAAATGTTCAACCAAGTACTTGCCCAGACAAATGTCCTATATAGTATAATGCAGTCGAAACTCTCTAATATTGGTTATTGTATTAAAAAAAAAACTGAAAAATTTAAGGCATTTTTGAAAAATTTCTTCAGGGAATTTAAAAAATATATATAATAAAATGTGAGAATGCCTAAAAGGAAACGAAATATGGATCATGTTAAGACACATTACAGGCGAATTTTCAGAACAACACTGGATAATATTAAAAGGGAAATTGATAGTGACTAGAGGGAAATTAGGTTACTATTTTTTTCCGCATTTTGGATCCAGATTGTTTCGAAACATTCAAAAATAAATTTCCAGAAGAAATACACTGCGTCCATTTATTATGGAATAGCTAAAAAAGTACTTAAATTTTAAACGATTGTATTTTCATCAAATTTTGATCAATCTGTTCCATTTTTTGATTATTAGGTAGATTTACCCTTGAACTACTTAGTACAAAGTGGTTTTCTTTACTTTAACTCTGTTTTATACAGGGTGATGTCGAAAGCATCAAGGCATGTAAAATCATCTCATTTTAGAATTGGTGGTTAATAAATTCAAAGCAACAAACATTTGATTTTATTAGCGTGTTGGTTTCAGGTTTCCGTTAGGTAGTTACTGTAATAATTACAGCGCAGTGCCGTTCGTGTTACTTAAAAAAATAAGATTTAAAAAATCGTGATATTGTCAATTAATTATGAACCTAAAACACTTCGTTGCTATAGGGATTTTCCTTGCTCTCTTAGTTAAGTACATAACATACTGTATCAGTTACAGGGCAGTGCCGTTCGTGTTAATAAAAAAAAATACAAACATCGTGATATGGCCAATTATGGACGTACCTACTTAAGAGTTATTTCTACTGGGGATTAAAAAAAATTATACTTAATAATTACACATTTATACAGGGTGATACCGAAAATATCAAAATTTGTACGTAATTTTAAAATTAAAGTTTAAAAAATTTAAAACAATACAAGTTTAATTCTATAAGCGTGTTGTTTACAGGTTTCGGTTAGGCACTTACTGTACTAATTACAGCGCAAAACTAAGACTTCAAAGATCTAAAAGAACAAACATGCTGTATGTACAAGGGTATCAAAACATAACAGTACTAAATAATATACAAAATAACAATTTAAAGAACTAAAAGAACAATTTAATTGCATGAAAAAAAAAACTAATACCGTGTATTTCCCCCACGAGCACTTATGACTGCTCGACACCGATTTGGCATACTCAATATTAAATTTCTTATAAAACCCTGGTCCATGTTATCTCATATTCTCCGCAGAGAGAATCTTAGCTCGGCCAAAATTTCTGGTGGATTAGCTTCTGCGCGAACTTCTCTACCCATTCGGTCCCACAAATGCTCGATTGGGTTGAGGTCTGGACTTCGAGCACGCCAGTTTATTGTAGTAATCCCAGTGTCGGCTTACTCCCTCACTATCCTCGCCGTATGCAGACGCGCGTTATCATGCATGAAAATGAAATTGTTCCCAATAAAGGGAGCAATTGGCCACATCACGATGTTTGTATTTTTTTTATTAACACGAACGGCACTGCGCTGTAACTGGTACAGTATGTTATGTACCTAACTAAGATAGCAAGGAAAATCACTATAGCAACGAAGTGTTTTAAGTTCATAATTAATTGGCAACATTACGATTTTTTAAATCTTATTTTTTTTAAGTAACACGAACGGCACTGCGCTGTAATTAGTACAGTGCCTACCTAACGGAAACCTGTAACCAACACACTAATAAAATCAAATGTTTGTTGCTTTGAATTTATTAAACACCAATTTTAAAATGAGATGATTTTACATGCCTTGATGCTTCGACATCACCCTGTATAAAGCAGAGTTAAAGTAAGGAAACCCACTTTGTGCTATGTAGTTCAAGAGTAAATCTACCTAATAATCAAAAAATGGAACAGATTGATCAAAATTTGATGAAAATACCATCGTTTAAAATTTAAGTACTTTTTTAGCTATTCCATAATAAATGGACGTAGTGTATTAGAAGGAACAAAATTGAAATGCGGACTAAAATTATTTTGAGACATTCAAAAATTAGCTAAATCTTTGGCATCTATCTTTTCCATTCAAAGGCGTGAATGCTTATGAAATCATACAATTTTGTCACGAAAAAAAAATGTGAGAAGCGTTCCCTCAAATAAATAAAATAAACAAAATTAATTGTGACAATAATCTCTAGCTCGGCATTTACAGGTTCATTCTCTGGACTAAATGGGATCCACACATATTTACGGACAATATCGGCTTAGCAGTTTGTCAATAGTTTTCTTCGAGAAAGAACTCTTGCTAATTTTAAAATGTAACTCAACTTTGTATAATGATGTTATCAATGCAATTTTGACAAAAAAACGTCATATTGAACTAATTTATATAAGAATAATTATTTCTGTTTCTTCATTTGGTAGACATTTTAATGTCAGTTGTGTAAATTAAAACAATGTTCCACTTCAACTAGAAAACAATTTTCCAACGATTTTCTAATTGGTAAGTAGATTAAAAAAATTACACTTCCTATTACTTACCCTACTTCTGATACCACTGCACGCCAGTGTCTAGTGCTGGAACGTGCTTGACCAAAGATATGCTCAGAGACGTGCTATAGTAGCATTTCTCTAATCTCCATGTCTCTTGAGCCGATTTACATTTGCTCCGGAATCTATCAGAAGAGAGGCGGAGGTTTTCCTGAAGCACTGGCTGGTATATAATTTAGCACTAGGTAAGCTCAGAAATGTCGAAGATTTTTGTGGAAGAAGAACGAATGATTTTTCTTCCTTTTCTAAAATGTGCAATAAATCTGTTGTGATTTTCTATGTTTGGTATTTAATTCACAATATTTTTCCTGCGCAGGCCAACCATGTCCGTCACAGTGTTGCTGGAATTCTTCACCACAAATGAACGATCTGTATGATACTTCTTTTGATTCGAATATTCAAGAAAAAATTGGCAAATGAGGACATAAAATCACTAAACTTGGGGCGACCGAAATTTGGTCCAGTTCAATGCAGCAAAGACCCAAGCAGCAACGTTTACTAAGAGGGTCAATACAGCGGGCCCTGACATCATTATGGCAGGATCGACCATTCCTTCATCCTCGTCAATCGGGCTGCTGGGTATCTCGGTCAACAGCAATATGTCATGGCATGACCATGTTGCTAACATCGCAAAATCAGCCTCCCAGAAGCTTGGTGTGCTATTTCGCAACAAAAAACTCTATACACCGCAGCAGTTGCTCTTGCTGTACAAAGCGCAAATAAGACCGTGCTTAGAATGTTGCTCACATATCTGGGGTGCCGCACCAAAGCATACCCTAAAGCTGCTGGATTCCATTCAGAAGAGGGCTGTGCGTCTCGTCGGCGATCCGGAGTTGACCCGGAATCTGGATAGTCTGGAACATCGCAGACATGTGGCCGAGATGTCTCTGTTTTACAGATACTTTCACGGCGGGTGTTCCCAGGATTTGGCCCGCATAATCCCGCCCCTGGCAACTCCTGTCAGGCAGTCCCGACAGACGGCAGGAGCGCACCAGTTCGTCGTACAACTAGAAACACCTAGAACATCGCTTTACCAGAACTCCTTTGTCTGGCGCACTGCATCACTGTGGAACTCACTTCCAGGACATCTGTTTCCCACTAATTACAACCTACAAATATTCAAGAACCGTGTCAATCAACATCTTCGCACACACACCGCGCCATAGGATCTACCTTTAGTGTGTGTGCCACTGCCATCCCTCTTTAAAACGTTTTATTTTAGGTTCTAAATAAAAATCCCCGACATGCTTCTGTGCTACTTGACCGTTGATATCTCCTTTGCTATCCTGTATTAAAGGCGGAAACTGAATATTATTTTTAGTATAACTTTCGTAATTTAGGGACAAAAAAGTCGACCTTTTATGTCTCATTTCAGGGATAAAAGTGTCACATTCTTATCCCTGAAATTCTAAATAGGGATAAAAATTTAAAAAATTGCCAAAGCTATAATACATTATGTCAAATCTAGATTAAATTTTAAAAATCTATGAACAACCCTCAAATCTTAATTGCTTTTATTGTGATCATGACAGCTAGGACTTTTGAACAATACGGTCATGAGTCTCCGTATAATTATTGGCTGAATTATTAATGCCAGTTTTGTAAGCCCAGTAAAGCTGCAAAGTGCTTAACCAAACATCAGTTCAAAGACGTTATTTTTGTTACCTGGAGATCTTTCCACATAACTCTCAGCTACAAGAGCGCATTTCCAACCTCTATGTCTCTTGAATCAATCGGCATTAGCCCCAAAATCTGCCAGAAGAGAGGCAGTGTCCAATATATAATTCGGTACCTGGCAGGTTGAAGAATTTCGCAATTGTTTGTGGAAGATTACCGAATTAATTTTTCCGACTGGCCATGATGGTGGTCCTTTTTTATAATGTACAAAAAATCTATTATATTTTTCTATTATTAGCCATAAATTGCTAATACGTATATTTCCTGCATATTCCAATCACGTCCGCCACAGTGTTGCTAGAATTCTGCACCACAAACCAACGACCAGTATGATCATTCGGTATGTGTTTACCAATTTTGATTCGAATATTAAAAAAAAAGATAAATTCGGCAACAAGGGCATAAAAAGGCTTAAAAAGGAATTTAAATAAACCTCAAGCCTTCAACACAATATAAAATTAATGGATTATTGCTCTTTAAAGCGTTAAATATAAATACGCGAGATGCTTCTGTGCTACTTGACTGTTGATGTCTCCCTAGTTCTAATGCATTTTAGAGGAGGAAGCACCTGTACGATCTATAATATCATTTTCCCACTTTAAGGATAAAATGTAAATCTTGTGTCCCTTATTTTAAGGATAAAAGTTTCACTTTCACTGAAATTCATAACAGAGAAAAAAGTAAAAAGAGGGATAAAACGCAAAAAAATAAATTGACATAACTATAACATATTACATCAAACCTAAATTAAATCTTAAAAGGCTTCTTAAATCCTAATTACTATTTTTATAAGAATTGTAGTTAACCATATCTACTCCACTCCAATTGGCAAAATTGAATTTTGGAGCAATCTGCTCATTATTTTTTCTTAAATAAGGGTTCTAGAATCCAGAGTTTATGAGAAGTAAATTCATGCAGTGGCGGCTCGTCGGGGTGGGCAGGGTGGGCAGTGCCCACCCTATAAAAATTCAGTAAAATGTAAAATAAAAAAGAAAAAAATAATTTTTTTTTCGTTCGCAGTATTATATATTATTATAGAACAAATATAATTCAAAAACTTATATAAGTATTATATTATTAATCATTTAAAACTTCACCGAAAAACAGGGGCGCAAATCGCTGACTATTATACCAAATAAATCGTATCTCCCTAGGCCAGTCGTATCGTCTATATCCAGTGCGGCGGCGGCGGGGCGAGCCCAAACGACCTGACCCACCGAAAGACAAACGCAATTGATATTTCTAATGAGACAGACAAAGAGCCAAACCATGTCATATCCAAGGCGTAGCATCTTAAGAAATAATGACATAAATATTGTTTGTTTTTCTATATTTGACCATAATAAAAGCTGTCTTTCGGCCTATAATTTCTTTGTAATATGTGTAGGTGCTCTAGCAAAGCCAAAAATATTGTTTTTAACAATAAATTAAGGAATGAAAATTTGAAAATGCTTCTAAGGCGTTTAAATTCAAATGGAACCTCGGCTCTGCGGGCTAGCCCATCGGGCATATTCGGCTGCTCGGCTTGTTTGTTGCCGTGGGATTGCATTGAGTCCGTTGGCAATATTTTTTCAGTGCCTAAGTTTGTGATTGAATATTGATTGTATGATGCGAATTAAAATTAAGCGGATAATGGCAAGTTTTAGTGCAAGTGTCGAGCAACAGCCATGCTTCTTGCTGAACGGTATATTTACAGCTTAGTAGGTAAAGGTTGCAAGCACGAATGGAAAAGAAAATTGCAAATATGCTGATTAACATAGAGCGCTAGATACTTTTGCTTTTTTCCTGCAATTTGCATGCATATCGTAATATAACCAGTGGCAGCTATTCAGATGTATATTTATATACATACATAATTTATATAGTCTTTACGTTTAAACAAAGAAATACGGCATTTTATAATTTATAAACAGCTGGCACGAGCAGTTTTCTTCCGTTAGCAGAAACTGCTGTATTAAAATAATCCAAAATAAACTATAGTAGATTTTTTACGTTTAATTGACTTGGAAATATCCCAATGGGAAATTTGTCAATAATGCTTGGTAACAAACTAAAATACGCAGCGTTAGCTCGTGAATGGCGTGTTTTTAACGATTTCAATGACTTTTGGGTAAATATTGGGCGTGGCACCCCCAAAAATTTGCCTGCGGCCTTCCTATCTGCGCCTTTCACGAATTCTATTCCCCACTTCGTCTGCCCGTCCATTACTGAACGCCACGAGCCGCCACTGAATTCATGAGTCTCTGTATCATTCTTGGCTGGATTATTAATGTCAGGTTGATGAGGGGTAGTTTTTGCTCAGTAGGGCTAAAACGTGCTTGATCAAAAACTTGCTCAAAGACCTGTTTTTTATTATTTAAAGATCATTACACATAACTATGCAATACATTAGCGCTTTTTTAACTTCCATACTCCTTGAGCTGATTTACATTTGCCCTGAGGTTTGCTACGAGACAGGCGGAAGTTCACCTGGGTATATTTTGAGGTACCCAGGTGGTGCCTTCACGCCTGAACATGTACCTATATCAAGGTAACCGAAACAAAAATTTCAGAAATATTGTATTTGATCAAAATTTTATACCTCACTTAGCAAGTGATCTTCATCTGACGCCTTTTGAAGAAACTTGATTACATCGAAAACTCTTGACTTCTGACATATCGTTCCTTCTTTTCTGAAAAGCCAGTAGCTTTAACGATTTTCTGATGTCTAGATTATTTTTTACAATTAGCTTAGATTTCTGCATCGAGTACACGGATCATATTGCCGAATCCTTAAATTCTTCGATTTCTCTACAGCCCGTTCTCATCATAATTCTCGACGTTTTTTCTCCCCCTCTAAACTGTTTTTGATACAGTTGCCTATTTTGATACAGTGGCTTCTTCAGCGGCGGTTTGAAGACCCATCTTCACTTTCAACTTTCAAAAATGTTGACCAACTTTCCGCTTGGGGATAAATAGCACCGTTTTAGTTTCTGGACATACAATATACTATTTTTTGCAGCTGCTTGTTATGCTTCTTTCAAGCAAATGAAGAATCTCATGTTAAAATTTCGAAAAAATAAATTACTTTTATTTGTCGTGTGTCAAGTTAACATACACTATCCGTTGACCAATGCTTATTTTTGAAACCGAATAAATAGTCATTTCAGGGACAATGTTTCAGTCAATATTGATAATCTTCAGGGATTTAGACAAGGTTTTGGGTCAAGTTAGAAATTTTTAGGAATTTGAACTGATTTTGACTAAAATTTTCAGGGATTTATATCAAGTTTCGTAGAGTTAGACCAAATTTCAACTAATGCTGATCACCTTCAAAGGTGTTTTGGCGAATATGAGACATCTTCACGATTTTGATGAAGCTTCGGCTACTGCAGGTCAGACAAGGTTTCGAAAAATACTGATCACCTCATGGAACTAGACCAAGTATCGACCAATCAGCTTCAGGGATTTAGAGAAGGGTTCGGCTAAAATAAGGCACCTTCAAGGATTTTGAAATAGTTTTGATTAAAGTGGAACATCTTCTGGGATTTACACCAAGTTTCGTCTAATGTAAGACAACTTCTGGGAATTAGACCAGGTGTCGATTAAAGTGAGACATCTTCAGATATTTTCAATCAATGTAACTAATATAAGACAGAGAATTAGACCATTTTTGACTACCGCCAGTCATTTTCAAGGGTCCTAACTGGTTTTGGCTAATATGAGACAACTTCAGCATTTTTATTAAGTTCGGTTCGGTCAACATATATTGACTATCTTCGGAGATTTACAGAAGGTTTCGACTGATTCTCAACAGCTTTAGGATTTAGACGAAGCTTCGGCTATTGCTGGTCATCTGCAAGGATTTTGAACTGGTTTTGGTCAATAAAAGATATCTTCAGGAATTTAGATAAGGCTTCGGTCAATACTGATCATCTTCAAGGAATTTGAGAGGCGATTATCAGTGCTGACAGGCTATTCCAAATAGGCAAGCCTGGAGATTTGACTGGTCACCTGCGCATCTTTGAAGAAATAAAACTGGAAAATGCCAGCAAACCAAATGACCCAATGACGTTCATGTTGGACCTAGATGTCCCTTTCGCAGTGGTTATTGATGACCGCCAATCATGGGAGAGTAAAAACTACCTCAGGCGGATATCGCGTCGCTGTGGTACACAGATGGTTTAAAACTAGCGAAAGGAGTAGGATTGGGCATTTCAGGCCCAAACTACTGTGCAAATATATAACCATCTTCCATGTGGAAGTGCTTGCCATAAATATATTCGCAGAAGAGTGCCTCACACAAGGACTTCACAGAAAGCACATCTACATATTCTCAGACAGCCAGGCGGCTCTAAAAGCTATAGAAGCTTTCAAGTGCGTGTCAAAGCTAGTGGGGATGTAAGCAAACCCAAAAATAATTAGCAACACGCAACCAGGTAACCTTAATGTTGGTTCCAAGCCATAGAGGGCAACGAAAGAGAAGGCTGCCTTGCGAAAGAAGGAGCTGAAACAGCATATTATGGTCCAGAGCCCTAATGTGGCCTTATGAAGAGCCCCATCACCGAAGAACTTAACAAATGGGAAAACGACCAACTATCGTGTTACTGGAAAAACACTTCAGGACCAAGACAGGCGAAAAGGTTTATCACCATCTCTGCGAAAAGTGCAGAACAGCTCTTAGCCATGTACAGAGCATGTCGCCAAACTCCTCACTGGACACTGCCTGGCAATTTGCCTATAACGACCAATGCAGCTTTTGCAATAAACCAACTCAAACCGCAAAACATCTACTCTACCAATGTCCGACCCCACTCTGCAAAAGGCTCAAATACCTTGAAGAAGTACAGCTATCGCACCTCAACATGTCAGTCCTCACAAGAAAATAGCTTCGTTTGAGAGAAGCCTACGTCTCTTGCACACAAATTAAGTTGTAGAGTCGTGCACAAAATATCTGTAAAGGTAGCAGTGCCAGGCGGCTGAAACTAGCCGAAACGACTCCCTAGCAATCTTCAAGGATTTTTAACTGATAGATTTTGTCCAAGGGTCAATCAATACTTGTCATCTTCAAAAACTAATAATGTTTTGACTAATTCTTAACATCTTCAGGATTTAGACAAAGTTGCGACTGTTGCTCACCATCTTCAAAAGTTTTGAACTGGTTTTAGCCAATATAAGATTTCCTCAAGGATTTAAACTTGATTTTGATATAAGTTGGACATCTTCAGGTATTTACACAAGGTTTCGAATAAAGTCGAGCATGTTCAGAAAATTATACCAAGTTTTGACCAATACCGATAAGCTTCAAGGATTTTGGACTCGTTGCATATTCATGGATTTGGACCAGGTTTCGATTAAAGTGAGAACAAATTTAGGTACTAAACTTTTAGTGTATTTATACAGCGTGAGCGATTTACATGAAATAAGTTTAGCATCAGGCAGGTATTTCACCAACTAATACTAAGACATGTGTGGGCATCAACATTTTATTAAATAAGAGCTTTTAATTATTATAGGCTTCGTTGGGACGATGGCATATTTTGCTTTCAGCTAAATATTTCAAATAAACAAAGGAGCATATACTGCTCGAATTAATGTCCTTAAGCTGATTCGGTCGGCGCAGACAAGAAAATAAAATAATAAATAACTGTGAGAAGATTGGTTGGACATTCTTTTCAAATAGCGTCATACGCTCGCTAACTATGGTCATTGGCTGATTGGACAATTCGATTTTCTTCCTTTTCGTCGAACTAAATTATGCTTGTACCGTAACCGTTGTACGATATGGTTGAAAATACGATTATTGGGCAATAAAAATGAATGTTAATAACTTTTCTGTTTCGGTAAAGTGCCGCGAATAGTTTTAACCGTATATAATGGCACGTACTTCTTAAAGTGACAAGACGTAGGTTTTTATGTGTCTTTTCGTATAAATTTCGACACAAAAGGAAGGCGACGTCAATAATACTAAAGAGATCTATTTTGTATATTTAGTTGCAAACAAGATATGGAATATATTTCTTTATTTACGAAAAAGATGAGAATTGTGGGTGTTTGTCAAAATTATGGTGTACTTAATTTTAGTGCGGAAATTTCCTAGTTAGTTTCTATTTCTAAAGGCTGACCAGTGATTTTATAAATAGTTAGTATTTATGTCTCTAAATTTCAATCAAGTGCTACTATTAAAGAGAGTCCAATAGCATGATTCAGTCAATCAGGTGATAATTCCCACTTATAAATCCGGGGTTGAAAATTCTTGTTTTCTAGATAACTGCATAGACGAACTAAGAAACTAAATCTGATGCCACCATATCCAGAAATGGCAAAGGACAAGAGCTACTTGGTGCTTCCATAAATATCTAATTGAAGATAAATAATCGCCATGACGCAGAATGCAACGCCATATCTAAGTGTTAGATCAATGAGGGTATATTCCAGGTTCTGGGCACTACACTACTCGGTTTGTATAAAGCAATATAATTTTGGTTCTTAGATAATCACCTCTATAATTAACCTTTCCAGATCACATTAACAATTAAAAATATATGTATATTGATACCTAAGGGCAAGAAGATAGTCAACCCATTGCTCAAACTATTAATCTGATGCTATCGAACACCCCAACAAGTGTATTAACTTTAACTTTTTTCACAGTATAGTTTTGTGATAACACCCTGTATGTTCGTAGTATGAGTGAACCATAGTTAAAAACCGAAACACTCAACTCAAAGCAATGAAAATAAATTATCAAGGGGGAAAAAGAAAAAAGAATACCAGAAAAAAGTCAATCTCTTTACCTCTGAAAAGGGTCTGTCGCTGCATAAGGCTGGAATCTCCAGGCTGCCTCAATAGATGGAATAAATGGAATAAAAGAAATTAGAGTCCATCCACATGGCTCCACAAAAAGGTCGACACTAAAAAAAAAGCAAAATCAACTCATCTGACAAAAAGCAGTATTAAATCC